>BPTQ01000002.1:245267002-245294158 GCA_019973895.1 Chrysanthemum seticuspe | reverse complement strand
TCGATGAATCACGAAATAGAAGATCGCTGAATCACGTAATAGAAGATCGCTGAATCACGTCATAGAAGATCGCTGAACTCACTAACAAATGCCAAAAGAGAACTAAATCATTTTAAGGCACTTTCTTAGATAAAGGGCCAAATTAGTATCTCAATATTTTAGGGCATATTAGACAATTGTACAGATGGTTGCAAGGATGACAGTAGAGGTGACAGCGGCTCCTACAAGTTCGTCGACCGAGTCTATGAGCAGGTGGGTACGAACTGTCTTGACTGATGCTAAGAACCCGAGTTGCTTAGTCTAACATGACGGAACCTTTTCTTTTACCACAGTTGTAAGAGTTTAGTTAACTACTTCCTGGCATAGCTCATCTCTGCTGATCTCTATATGAACTATGATTACTACTACCTTGAGGATAAATGCCTTACCTGTCTGGATTTTACATACTACTCGAACTACTATTCCTCTTTTTCTCTAAGCTACGTCTATAGTCCCGAAGATTGTAACAAGAAGTTCCAGAAGGATTTCTGTAGATGTTCGACTAGTTAGTGTTGTGGCTACGTTTCCGTCATACCCTATTACAGTTCTACGAAGAGAGTCCTAGTCTTAATTGATACCTTCTGTCTCTTAGGGTTGAGATACTGCTTAAACTCGTGAAGTTCTACTTTGGTCTACTCTTACAGATACTCATGATACACTCTAAAGTATTCAATCAATTACTGTACTCCTTGTAGTCTTACTGATACGGATTGTAAGTCAACTTAAGTTTTAAACACTTGTTGTACTTAGGGCTTACCGTGTTCAAACAATGGCGACACTTCGAATGATTTCCTAACTTCTTGTGTTTGATACTCGTTGAGATACGGAAGGAGGAAGTCTTACTCTCTGTACGATACAAACTTTTTAACTAAGAGTTAGTCAAGTTTTGATTGGGCCCTCTCTGTTCGAGCAGATTACTAAGTTGACGGAAGATGAGTTTGTAACCTTAGTGTTGGTTTCGAAGTGTTCAGTGTGGGAACCCATTACCATTAGTGTTTGAGTAAGGAAGGAAGACCTTGAAGAACAATGTTAGAAGCCCTGATATCTGCATCGAATCTCTTTTTCTCCTTATCATCAAGCTCATCATACATTTTAGGTCTGTCCATTCCGTAAATAGGAGTTCCATCATCATTAGTATCAAGTATATCTCTAGTCGTCTCTACTCGATACGGTCCTTCATCAATTGATTTGAGAATGTTGACACCATTTTCTTTTCCAAGGCAGTACAATCTGATTCGTTGAGCCCAAGAATCGTAGTCAGTTCTGTCAAGCATGGGTGGACGAGTATCTGAGCCAGCTGCTTGAACATCCTCGGCGACAGTGGAGATGACAGTAGGAACGTTGGTAGACATGTTAACAGATTATACGGGATTTTATAACTCTATGATTAAACCGGGAAATAGATTCTTTCACGGAATTTTACTAAATCAAGAGAAAACCGTAAACAATCACTCAAGTCGCTAGAAGATACTGCACTAAGTCGCTAGAAGATAATGCACTAAGTCGCTAGAAGATAAAGCACTAAGTAGCTAACACTTAATTCGCCAGACAGCTAAGTCGCTAGAGTCCCAAGTCGCTAGACAAAAAGCAAGTCGCTAAGTAGTAACTCGCTAACCCTCAAGTCGCTAGCAAAATTTTGGCAGCAATTCGCTACACAAGTCGCTAGAGAAACAAGTCGCTAAAGAGCAACTCGCTACAGACCAAGTCACTACCACCAAGTCGCTACTCGTAGTGGAGAGTCCACTACTTGTACTTTAACTCGCTAGGTCTAACTCGCTAGATTTAACACTGTAACTCGCTACAATTTTGTGAAGCAAGTCGCTACGAAGAATATTATCCGTGAACTAAGTCGCTAGCATGAAAAACCATATAAACATCACTTTTCAATCCAAAAACAACCCAACCAAGATGATTCAAGCTTACCAAATGAAAACCTAAACACTTGTGATGATTCTAAACATAAAAGTACCAACAAAATTCAAACTTTAACACAAGAGATCAACCAAATGATGCAAAAACCACTAAACTTTTTCAAACTCAAAAACCACCTAAAAACCACTATAAATCCAAAGATGTGCAAGATATGATCTAACCATGGCTCTTGATACCAATTGTAAGATATAACTTTCACATACACATCAAACCATAACACAAAGTAGCATATAGATGGAATTCTAGAGAGAGAAAGTTAGAGTTTTAGGGAACTTAGTGAGAGAAAGTGAAAGATATTATTATGAGCTCCAACTCTCTACCTTGGGAGGTAGAGAGTATTTATAGTCTTACATAAATCGCCACACATCGGGCTGTGGATCAGGCATACAGTGGGTAAAGACCCGTCCGTCCTCCACGGTGATACTTAACTAAATACTACTTGACTTAAGAATTACTACGACTACGAGCTTTCTAACGATTACATATACTTGAGGTGACCGACTCTTTAATACCGGGAATTTCTAATTCCTAACACTTGTCGATGACGAGATTGTAGAAAGTGAAGCTATAGTAATAAAGAAAAAGATAAATGAAGAAGAAGAACCTTTAAATGATGAAGTCATAAACATTAAAGAGTCCAAAGATCACCCCGTAGATATGGTCATAGGAAAGCTAAACGAAAGAACATTAAGGTCTCAAGTTCAAAACCAAAGTAGCTTGTTTTGTTTCGTTTCAACCATAGAACCTAAGAATACACAAGAAGCCATAAAAGACGAGAGTTGGGTAATGGCTATGCAAGAAGAATTAAATCAATTTGTTTCTAATGATGTTTGGACACTTGTCCCTCCACCTAGTAATCAAACCATAATAGGAACCAAATGGGTTTATAAAAACAAATTAGATGCAAACGGAGTAGTGTCTAGGAACAAGGCTAGACTCGTTGCCCAAGGGTATAACCAACAAGAAGGAATAGACTTTGATGAGACCTATGCCCCCGTGGCTAGATTAGAGTCTATAAGAATACTTCTTGCGTATGCTTGTGCTAATGATCTAAAGCTTTATCAAGTGGATGTCAAAAGCGCTTTTCTAAATGGTTTCATTAATGAAGAAGTATATGTAGCTCAACCTCCGGGCTTCATCGATTTTGAAAAACCTAAACATGTGTATAAATTAAAAAAAGCCCTTTATGGTCTTAAACAAGCTCCAAAAGCTTGGTATGATAGACTCAAGTCATTTTTAATTAAACACAACTATACCATGGGGTTAGTTGACAACTCACTTTTTACTAAGAAAAGAGAGTCACATATAATCATAGTGCAAATATATGTAGATGATATTATATTCGGATCCACTTGTCAAGACATGTGTGATGATTTCTCTAAAATCATGCATGACGAGTTCGAAATGAGTATGATGGGAGAATTTAGTTTCTTTCTTGGTCTACAAATCAAACAAGTAGAAGATGGTATCTTCTTTAATCAATCTAAATACATAAAGGAGATGTTAAAGAAATTCGGTCTAGAAGAGTCGAAACCAATTAGGACACCAATGTCATCCGACACCAAACTCACAAAAGATGAAGACGGCAAATCCGTCGATAATACTAAATATCGTGGCATGATAGGTAGTCTTCTCTACCTCACGGCAAGTAGGCCGGATATCATGTTTAGTGTTTGCTTATGTGCTAGGTTTCAAGAAGACCCTAAAACATCACACCTAGAAGCCGTAAAAAGGATATTTAGATACATTAAGGGTACAACACAATTAGGATTATGGTATCCTAAGGGCACGGGAGTAGAAACAATTGTATATGCAGATTCTGGCCATGCAGGTGATTACGTTGATAGAAAAAATACAAGTGGGGTGTGTACTTTCATGGGATGTTGTTTAACATCTTGGTTTTCTAAGAAACAAACGGCACTAGCAATATCAACAACCGAAGCCGAATACGTCTCCTCCGGCAAAGCATGCCAACAAGCACTATGGATGAAACAAGCGTTAGTCGACTACGACATTCATCTTAGTGACATAGCCATTCTATGTGACAACAAGGGTGCCATAGATCTAAGCAAGAATCCGGTATTACATTCTCGCACAAAGCATATAGAGATTCGTCATCACTTCTTAAGAGACAATGTTCAAAAGGGGAACATCTCTATTGAGAAGGTAGCATCCGAAGACAACATAGCCGACGTCCTCACCAAAACGTTGAAGCGGGAACAATTCAACCTACTTCGTCTTGGTCTTGGTCTCATGGAACAAACGTCGTAACTTACTTTTTGACTCTACAAGGTATGTAAACACTAGTCTTCTTCTTTCTGAGTCTAGGATCTCTATTTCACGCACAAATCACAAACAATACGGGAATTTTCAAAATCCAAGATAAGTTTTTCACTTATAATTTTCTTATTTTCTTTCAAAATAAGTACGAGTTACATACACATCCTTCTTTCAAAAGGATAAAACGTTTGTATTTCAAAATGATTTCTAAAATGATACTCCTTCCCGTATCAATTTCACAAAAGCAATTTCTTGCGTCTAGGACAAATCGCTTTTTCATTATTAATACAATGTAAAAACCCGTTTTCATTGCATCTCATGTCTTTTGAATGCAAAAGGGGACACATAACTAATATGTGTTTTCGGGTACATTCATTTAAGCCACAATGAATTAGGAGCATTGGTAACACTAAATTACGTACTCAAAGTACTAAGTATGTGTTTTTTTCGGGTTATCTCACGTAATAGTATGCTTTTTCATTTCTTGTTTATTTTTCTTTTCTTCTTATGAGTCGAGATAACCGCAACTCCAAATAGTTTGCATATAGGCACACACTAGGCAAAAATGTTTCCAAAAGGAAAATTTTGTGCTGCCTGGATCACCAGACCCACGGATCCCAGCCTTTATGTGGACTAATTTTTTCACACTTTTATTTCTTCGAAGGGTTAACTTTTTGTTTCGACAAAAAGGGGGAGAAGAAGTAAAACTTAGGGGCTTTCAAAACATACATCTATTCTTAAGTTTTACTCATCATAACATTATGTTTTGTCATCAACAAAAAGGGGGAGATTGTTAATACAAATAAACCGTAAAAACGTTTATTAATATTTTGCGATCTATTGGTATTTTGTTGATAACAAATATAATATTATCTTAAGTACAATTATAAGGATACATGTTATTTTTGTAAAGCATTTACATATAGCCATTTAAATACAAAAATGTTGTAATTAATCATTTGTTATAATAGTTTATTAGGATGGGTAAAAACCACAACCCATGGATCATATCCATAACCCATTTACCCATACCCATTTGACTAGATACAATGTATTCATTAGATACATTGAATCTAAGGAAAACCCATGGACCAACCCATAACCCATGACCCATAACCAAAAAACCCATGGGCAAAGAGGAGCGTCCCACGGATCCCTAGGATTACACTAGACGGATCCCAAGTGGGAGGGATCCGTGGGATCCGGGGAACAGTGGCAGAAATTGCCTATAAATAGAGAGTCATTTCTTCATTCTAACTCACCCCTCTTCTTACTAAATCTCTCAAACACTCTCATTCTCTTCTAACATATAGATCACTTGATCTAGAGAATTGTTCTTCTTTCTTTCTATTGTGATTCTCATATTGGTCCTTCTCTAAGGCGAGATCACGAGCATTCTACAAGTTATCCAAGCAAGGGGTCCTTGATTGATTTGTCACTCCGCAAGATTTCTGTAGCGAAGATCTTGTATTTGATATTTCACATATTTGTTGTGTAATAGTCGTGTTGGTTTGGTCCACCGTGTTACGGACTCGATATTTAGCTTCGTACCGGAAAAAGGTGTAAGCAACGTTGTGAAGGCTTCTCCGCCAAGTGAAGGAGTTTGTTGACATAATGCTTGAACTCTCGAGTAGGTGACTCGGGGAGTGGAGTAGGGCAAGGAAGGTGTCCTTGTAGCCGAACCACTATAAATCGGTTGTGTCATTTCTATCCATTTGCTTTACTTTATTTACTTGCTTTATCATTAGATCTATACTTTCTCTACATCCATAAGATCTCACATATTAACGAATCTAAATTTTTTGAAACTAACTTAAAATCGGCAAAACTATTCAACCACCCCTTCTAGTTTTCCACAAAACCTCAAGCAACCTTTTCCCTGACCAAGTGCACATCAATATCAAAGTGCCTAGTCTTTTCATGCAAAAGTGGATTTGCTGCAATCTGAATTGCAGATTTATCACAACACAAATTAACTAGAATCAACCCAGTCTCCCCCAAATCTTCCAACAGTTTCAATATATACATCACTTCACAAGTAGCAGAGGCCATACTTCTGTATTTTGCTTCTGCAGAAGACTTAGAAATTGTGGCATGCTTCTTGATTTTCCAAGAAACCAGGTTACCATTAACAAACACACAATATCTTGAAACTGACCTTCTTGTCATAGGACATTTAGCCCAGTCAGAATCAAAGTATGCAACAACACTAAACCCATTTTAAGTTCTATCAAAACTAATACCACTTCCAGGAGCAAGTTTTAAATACTTTAAAACTCTTAAACCAAGATTGAAATGAAACTGTAAAGGAGCATGCATATGTTGACTCGAACAGTGAAAAACATAAGAAATGTCATGTCTGGTCATAGTAAGATAGATTAACTTTCCTACCAACTTCTGATAACTAGTAATATTTCTCAAATACTTATCATCATCGGTTTCTTTATGAGCCAAAAAATAATTTTCAGGTAAAGGAGTCATAACAGGTCTACATGCAAGTAATCCAAAATCATGTAAAAGCTCAAGACAATATTTCCTTTGGTTTAAACATAAACCAAATTTAGTTTTTAAAACTTCAATTCCAAGAAAGAACTTAAGTTCTCCAAAGTCTTTGATTTTAAACTTAGTTTTTAAAAACTGTTTAACCTTTTCAATTTCAACTTCACAACTACCAATTATGACCAAATCATCAACCTAAACAAGTAAGAATACCACAACCTCATCACTCTTTTTAATTTAAAAAAAAATGATTATTTTTTGACTGCATAAACCCTGCTTCAAACAAAGCTTCAGACAGCTTGTGATTCCACTGTCTAGGAGCTTGTTTAAGCCCATATAAAGACTTTTCTAACCTACAAACTTTGTTACTACCCTCTTTGAAATACCCAGGAGGAGGAAGCATATATACTTCCTCATTAAGATCACCATACAGAAAGGAATTATTAACATCTATTTGAAAAGTTATCCAAATTTTTTTTTAACCAATACTCAATAAACACCTAACAGTTCCCATTTTAACAACAGGACTGGAAGTCTCTTCATAATCAACACCTTCTTCTTGACCAAAACTTTTAGCCACAAGTCTTGCTTTATACCTTTCAATTTCACCATTAGACTAATATTTAATTTTCCAAAACCCCTTACTACCAATTGGTTTTCTACCATTTGGCAAATTAATTTTCGTCCCAAGTATCATTTTCATGAAAAGCATATATTTCATCATTCATAGCACTAGACCAAACTCTATAATTCTCAACACCAGATAATTTGACAGTCACAATAGAAGCACAATTAGAATCATTTGCATGAAAATGCAAAGGATTACTCTCATACAAACTACTGATCATAATAGCCATAATGACAAACAATAAATCAAACAAATAATCACAACAGATAAACCAGACAAAACACAACCAACCAAATAAACCAGATACACCTGAACACCAGCAATCACAAATAAACCAACAAATCTCAACTTCCAAGACTGCCCAATTCCTAATCTCCTGCACTATAGACTCAATGACAAAACTAAAAACAGTAAAACTAAAACTCACACCCAAGACTAACGCAGCCTAAGTCAGTATACTGTGATTGGCCAGAGCAGGTATTCACACCACTCAAGGTGGCAGATCAAGAAGTTAGCCAATCCGTTTACGCCCACTAAACTCGAAACTAGATAACCCTAAAGGAAGGAAAATATACTTACAACGCTATAAACGACCACAATCAGCGGAAGACAGAGCAATAACTCTAGATTCACTTAGTCTAGAGCTATTGCAACCAAGAATCAGCCCAATCAAATCACATAATCGCCAGATCCAAAAACCCCAAAATGTCAAATTAGGGTTTTAAAGAAAACCCACCAAAAAACCACAAACGTCAATTCTGCAATTAATCGCTTCCAAAACCATTGAATTGAAACGGAATAAAAAAGGCCAAAATCTAGGGTTTCAAGAAAAACCCTAAATCTTCAATTGGTCTCCTAAAACTTCGATGGACCCAAGAATCAACAAGATTCAACAACCTAATCGTTGAATCAACCAATACTAATCAAGATCCACCAAAAACAAAACCGATCAGAACCTGTGTCTCTAATACCATGTAAAAATGGTACCAAAACAACCAAGAATCTAATCACCAAACCAATCAACCCTTGGTGATACCTTTATTACAACAATAAACACAGTAGACTTGTCCCCAAACGGATGAAAGCCAGTACAAATACAAAGAAAGAATGATAGTCCTCCTACAGGGTGCTAATAGTTACAAAAACCCACACTCAAAAATCCTAACCAAACCAGACTATCAATCAGATCAAGTTGATCTGAATCAATACTAGAAACTACAACAAGAAACACTGAAACCAACTGCTATGAATTCTATAACAACTAGAGACAAAACCCAGATGAACTTGAGAGAGAACCCAAAAGTATAGGTGATGAAAGTAGAGAGATGAATGAAACCCTAATCCGGATTAGAAGTACATATAGCCCAAAGTTACAAAACAACCCCTGCACAAATAGAAACACTCACAAAGAACACCAAAGTTATGTTAGACAAAATAGGCTAAGAGATTTTACATATTAAATCCTCTAAGTTTCATGAGTTTGCAAAGACTATATATTTCAACAGTAATAATAGGAAAATGCAACGCATAATGCTTTAACATACTAAAATATCTAATCAGTGATCAAGGAAGATAGGGATCTTTAAATCTAAAAATCTATATATTTACTCTTATAAAACATTTATAATAATCCACGTCTTCTTTATTGTTTTTACTTCAACAAAATTCATTCATTTATAGTTTATTAGTTAGTTAATTTAAGAGAAGTAGATATCACGATCCTATGGTAAGATCGAGATCCTACTTAAGATCCTACGCCTTTTAAGATCATATGAAGGATGGACTCTTTTTTGCTTAGTGTGATCGTAAAATCGAAAGATCTTAAAAGCTAGATTGAGATATTAACAACTATGATAACACATATAAATCTATTTTCTGCAAATAGATAAGCTTGGTACTTTAGGTGTTCTTTGTTATGGGAGTTGGGATCAAAATTATTAAAACAGTTTTGTCGAGCTATGGCTTCTAAAACTAACAGTTTTGTGTTGTTGATCAACTCCACTCACAATTCTAAACTAGTGAAAACATATACCCCCTTCAACTTTGATATTTCTTGATATTTTGTTCTCTCACTCTTACAACTTTTTAGCTAAAAATATGAGTTCAACTTGGCTAGATTTATTATCGAGATTTTCAAGCATTCTGGTAATGTGTATGGTTCTATATGTGTTATGTATAGTTTAGTGGCTTATATGTTAGAGCGTAAGGTGTCATAACACCGTAACACCAAAAATGTACCGTCACCTCAGCTTTAACATTTCAATATTAACAACAAAAAATCACCCCTTATTATAACATCACATTAACACCACCTTTTGAAACTCAAATTTTTTTTCTTTTCCAATTATTTAAACAAAATATATTTTCATTTATTAAATAAAAATACTTTCATTATTTAAAAGAAAACTAAATATATATATATATATATATATATATATATATATATATATATATATATATATATATATAAAAAGCCGCACACACACTATTTCTCTTGACCATCATCTTTTTCCTCCATTCCCACCACCACACACACTATCTACGCGCGCGCGCATACACTATTTACGCGCTCACATACACCCACAAAACCAATTTAAAAACGCAAAACAAAAAAGAAAAAAAAATGGCGTTGTCACTTACGTTGGTGGGATAACTTGGACGGTAACGTCGTTGGTTTTTTTGGGAGGGCGGTATGATAACGCCCGGTAACGTGCTGCCGCGTTGGCATAACGCCGGCCGGCACGTTATCATACCTTGCGCTCTTAGATATATTGAGTGTAAATAGGTGTTCATCAATATGTCAAGTTTTTTAGTCGAGTTCTGAGTTTAAGTTATACCTTGCATGTCGATTTCTTCGGTTAGAAAGAAATTGATGGTATAAAATGAAAATACTTCTCGAGTACGTTAAGCTCGATATTTCTTTATAAAGACTCGTTGAGTTATTGATTCGAGCTTTAGTCAAACATAACATTTTTGAGTTAAGTTGAGTCTTGCCCAAATTCGGCTAAGTTCATAGTTTTACCATACTTTCATACCACACGTCATACTCACATACCTAAACGATTCTTGTTCGTTGGACTTCACGCCTTCACCTAACCAATACGCAAATTTAGATGATTATGTACCCGCGAAATAAAGAGATTTTAGAATAGTGAAAGCAACACCCATGAAGATTAAATCGACCTACCCGACGGTTGTGTTGAATTGGCTTGTTGTTATATTTTTGCGATTTGCATAAACTAACTACCGAAACAACACATCTTACATACACAAAAATAAAATAATAAATATAGAAAACTTGTATTTGCTAAAGCATATAATAAGTGATATACTTAAACTTTGGGCAAATCGCACAAAGAAATCTCAATTTGATATATGAAGGTAATTTCTATGTAATTTATTGTTTTTTCGACTTTTCATGAGATATTAGGGTAAACGCCATAAAATAACAATTTACTTTCTTCAATTTGCCGAGTTGAAATACTTACTTTTTATTACCTTACTTCACCAACATACTTTCAAATTTTGATTTAACTTCACCCATATTACTAAAATAAACTTGCATCGTTAGTCCTTTATACTAACGGCCGTTAGCAAATAACTTAAAATTTGGTTTTCTTACGTCTTCGTCTGTTTTTTACACGTTTTCGTTGGTTTTTACATGTTTTCGTCCTTTTTTGCACGATTTCGTCTGTTTTTACATGTTTTCATCCGTTTGTGCACGTTTTTACATGTTTTCGTCCATTTTTCACGTTTTGTCCTTTTTACACGGTTTCGGTCGTTTTTGCACGGTTTCGTTCGTTTTCATCCGTTTTTAAACGTTTTTGTCCGTTTTTACACGGTTTAGTCTGTATTTGCACATTTTTGTCCGTTTTTAAACATTTTCGTCCGCTTTTACACCTTCTTTTTGGTTTTTTACACGCATAAAAACCGTTTTTACACGTTTTCGTCCAGTTTTATACATATAAAAACGGCTTTTATACGTGTAAAAACGAACTAAAATGGGTAAAAACGGTTTCGATACGTGCAAAAACAGACGAAAACGTGTAAAAACAGATGAAAATGGAAAAACGTGTAAAAACGTTTTTTATACGTGTAAAACCGAACGAAAACGTGTAAAAACGGTTTTTATACGTACATAATTGAACGTGCAAAAACGGACGAAAACGTGCAAAAACAGACGAAAATGTGCAAAAACGGACGAAAACGTACAAAAACAAATAAAAAAGTGTAAACATGGACGGAAACGGGTAAAAACGCGTGAAAACGTGAAAAAACGGACGAAAACGTGTAAAAACAGACAAAAACGTGCATAAAAGGACGAAAATGTGTAAAACAGACGAAAATGTGCAAAAACGGACGAAAATGTGTAAAAACAGAAACGTAAAAAATGGACTAAAACGTATAAAACAGACAAAAACGTTCAAAAACGACCGAAAACATGTAAAAACGGTTTTTTAACGTGCAAAAACGGATGAAAACGTAAGAAAACCAGATTTTAAGTTATTTGCTAACGGCTGTTAGTATAAAGGACTAACGATGCACGTTTATTTTAGTCATATGGTAAAGTCATATCAAAATTTGAAAGTACGTTGGTGAAGTAAGGTAATAAAAATGTAATTGTTTCAATTCGACAAATTGAAAAAAGTATGTTGTTATTTTTTAGCGTTTACTCGCTCGATTAGTTTCTGTTAACCAGAAGATTCTATTAATATGTTGCATCATTCCAATAGAGCGTTCAAAAGTTATTTTCACCTTAAATTTTTTGATAAATTAAAAAAAAATGTTACATTGGACAAACAGTTGACACTTATATCTTAAGGGCCCGTTTGGTACACATTTTTTATGGGGTTGGAATGTTGGATTAAAAGATTCTTTCAAATATATGATTGGTACACACCATTAACTTGACGTTTTCACTCCAAATTTCCAATCCGACCTATTTAGTGGGTTTTTTTAGAAGTAATCAACATAAATGCATTTTTTCATTTGATGTTTTTTTTTCTATAGCCACATATTATTTATTTTTATTCTTATTTTGTTACTTTTATATCTCAAACAAATATATAAAATAAATTTATCAATTATTTATTTTCTCTTTCTTCATTTAAATCAAAACATATAATAAATCCAAATTCAAAACTAAATTCAAATCCAAATCCTAATCTAAAACCTATCTACAAATCAAACGGTACCTAAATTGAAAATCAAAAAGTTAAAACATTAAAGTTGAATCAGTCAATAATCTTGTACGATCTAGCCAGACTTTTTTAACAAATAGGCACAAAAAATTAAGACGTCATTAGCTCCTTGATATGAAGTAATAGCAGTAATGAGAGCTTTTTTTTCTATAAAAAAATTTTTGGTGACGTAGTGTAAGTGTAACAATAATGTGTAAAGGACTAAGAGTGAATTACATATCTATCCATCTAAAGCCTCATAATTGTATATATATCCAATCAAAACTTATAATTGAATATATATATTTTCAAAGACTTAAAATTGTCACATATATCCAAATGATTATTTTAAGTATATTTAATAGAAAAAAAAATGTCTAATAACTATAATTGATATATAAAATGACGATTATAACCTTATTATTATTATTATTATTATTATTATTATTATTATTATTATTATTAATATATATATTAATCCGCGTATAAAACGACGTCGTTTTTGGCGTTTGGGAAAAAAAGACGAAACGACAATTTTTTTGCCAAATTAAAGAGTAAAACGACATCCTTCAAAACGACGTCGTTTTGATAGTTTCGGAAAATGGCATAAAGTACCCCTCCAGTCAACGACGCTTTGCAAAAGGACCCCTTCGTTTCGTACGTTTGGAAAACTGGCAAAAACTACCCCTCCAGTCAACAACGCTTTGCAAAAGTGGTCCTTAATTTTGAAAAATGGCTAAAAGTGCCCCCGAAGTTCGTCAGATTTTGCAAAACAGATCCTAAAGTCTTATATTTTCACAAAATTTGAAAAATGGAAAAAATTACCCCCAAAGTATGCGAAAAAACAGCAAAAAATACCCCCAAACTATGCGACTTTTTGCAAAACCAATCCTAGACTCTATTATATTTTTACAAAGTTTGTAAAAAAGACTTTATTTGTTAAATTTTTCTTAAAAAAAACTTTAAAACACACCCGTTAAACAAACTTAAGGTCAACGTTTGTATCCCGACCCAACTATCACCACACACGTATAACAAAACTCATATAACATAAAAAATCAAATGCAAAAAACCCGCCGCAACGCGCGGATACAAAATCTCGTTATTATTAAACATCACTTTTTTACTATTATTATTATCATTATTATTATTATTATTATTATTATTATTATTATTATTATTATTATTATTATTGTTAGTGCAAATATTACGATATTTAATCTGTACATTCTCATTTGTTTTGTTGATGACAAACATGTAACTTGTAATACATAACGTAAAATGTATAAGTTACTTGTAATTATATATTGTCTCAACACCTCTCGACGACTCAAGTCCTTGTATGCTACAACACAGGTTCGTACATGTTTGTTATGTTGCGTTATGATCAAACCTCCAACAAACCATTAAAACATGTTTAGTTAAATAGTTTATGTATAACAACTAGTGTTTACATATTGGGTAAATATAAACATAACTAGTATGTATTATAAGGGGTAATATAAATGGGTAGAAAGCTTAAAGTATTTGACCCATTGACCAAATACATTGAATGTAGTTGGGTAAAACCCAAAAGTCCATGACCCATACCCAATGTCTAGATACAATGTACCCTTGGTGGGCACTCAAAACCATAGACTAGATGCATTGCATCTTATAGATACATTGAATCTACTTGGTACCCATAACCCATGACCCATACCCAATGTCTAGATACATTGTACCCTTGGTGGGCACTCAAAACCCATGGATCATATCCATAACCCATGGTATTGACCCATACCCATAAGACTAGATACATTGTACTCACTAGATACATTGTATCTAAAGGAATACCCATGGACCAACCCATAACCCATGACCCATAACCAAAAAACCCATGGGTAAAAGGGAGCGTCCCACGGATCCCCAGTAGTACACTGGACGGATCCCTCAAGGGAGGGATCTGTGGGATTCGGGAAACAGTGGCTAGTTTTCTTCTATAAATAGTGAGCCACTTCTTACCATTTCTTTACACCTTCACACATAGTTTCTCTCCACCAAATCTAGGATATTTAGATCATTAGGAAACATGTAAACCACCCTCATCTCATGTGATCATAATGCTTCTAACTCTCATTTGTTGTAAGCATACTCCCGAAGTGATCCTCCAAAGCAAGCTTAGAGATCTTGCTTCCTTACCTACTGAAGTGATCACCCATCACAAGATATAAGCACATGAAGATCTTATACAACAAGCTTGGGAAACTTGTCATCTTCATTCATAGAAGACTAACTACATCATGCTTTGGGTTCTTGATGTTTAGTCTAGGAGTTCATATCCATTAGACACATTGTCTTGGATATTGTCTAGTATCATATTCTTGTATCTATTACTAGACTAGATGGTTTATGTGTTTGTGCCATAAAACACAAGGTTTGTTATGTTGGGCCACAAACATAACAGGTGTCATAGATGTGTCAAAGGCATTAGTGAAGAGTGCCGAAGATCTGTGTTGAAGGCATTAGTGAAATGTGTTGAAGGATCGTGTAAATGGCATTAGTGAAGAATGCCTAGGTCGTATAATCGATGAGGTGCATCATTATACATATAGTATTTGTTTAGATCCAAGGATGGTGATATCCTTGATGGTGTTGTAACAAGGAGTGGATCTCCTTGAGATTAGGTGTTGTGTTGTGATGGGTAGTAGTTCCTCTATAGTAATGGAACTAGGTGCTTAGCCTAGTACCTAATAAAGGGTAGGCGACGTTGTGTAGGTGTGGTTCACCTTGGAGTGAAAGAACCCGGTGGTTAGCCTAGCACCGTATAAAAGGTAGGCGATGTTGTGATAGGTGTGGTTCGCCTTGGTGTGAAAGAACTCGGTATTTAGCTTTGTACCGGAAAAAGGTGTAAGCGACGTTGTGAAGGCTTCTCCGCCATAAGGAGTTGGTGTAGTGATTACGAACTCTCGAGTGGGTGACTCAGGGAGTGGAGTAGGGCAAGGAAGGTGTCCTTGTAGCCGAACCACTATAAATCCTCGTGTTGGTTTGTCTATCCTTTTACTTATCGCTTTACTCTTATTCTTGCATTACATTTTTTATTTTCTATGTGCTTGATGTCTATGTTTGTGACACATACTTGGTCTTTCATATAGTCACAAACTATATTTAACACTTTACATATTATGACACGCTTGATCAAGAAAAAGCAACCGGACTAATAATGGTGAAACTTGATTTTTAATGAACCATTAATCTTGCGGAATCTTATGTGATATTAAGGGGTTGGCCTTACATGCCGTAATGCGTTAAATGCATCCTCGCGTCGAGATTAGCAAATTCAATAGTTTATACTATATTTGATACAAAAGTTTTAAGTTTGAAACGGAAACATATTCACCCCCCCCCCCTTCTACGTTTTCACAATTATTATTTACAATTACAAAATATCCTTTTATTTTTTTTATTATGTCATTTGATCTATATATAGGGCTTTACGTTTAGATGGAATGATGGATGGTGCAATTGATATTCTTATTCAAGATTCGTCGATACCGAACACGATTAAGTCGCCGAACATGGTTGCTCGTTCTTTTCTTAAAAAATGGTTAAAGGATATTTTGTCGTTGTAAAAAAAATAATAATAAGAGTGGTGTTTAGACACACTTTCACGTATTAAGTCTATTGCCATTAGCCACTCAAATAACGCTAAGAGTCGTGTTTTTATCTTTCATAGAGTAATCTTTTGTATTAAGAAAGGAGTGGGAACACAACTTGTGTCTAGAATCGCATCTAACTTTGTGTAAGCTTATTATGTTTCAATGTAATAGTTAATAATAATAATAATAATAATAATAATAATAATAATAATAATAATAATAATAATAATAATAATAATAATAATAATATAATTTTCATCGCCAATTCCGCTCGGTATTGTGTTATAGGCTTACCATACCCATGTTTTCTGAAGGTAGTCCTTGTCCAAGCTGCAAGCATCGTATGGACCAATGGGGAGACCATGCAGTTCATTGTTCCAGTGAAGTGGGGGTGAAGTTCAGACATAACCTGGTGCGTGATGTTCTTGTCGACATTTGTTCCAAGGTTGGGATTATGGTGAAAAAGGAGGCCCCCATGGGGTTTCTTTCAAGTGATGGGAAAGAGCTACGGCCGGCGGACTTACTATTGTTCAACTGGATCCAAGGTAAGGACGCATGTTTGGATGTGACTGGGATATCCCCTTTTGCGGGTATTGATGCAAATTCGTGGGCTCCAGGGGTAGCGTTACATAATGCTGTGGAGAAGAAGAAAAGGAAATATGTGTCCAAATGTGAAGAAAACGGTTACAAGTTCATTCCATTTGCTTTTTCTACATTTGGGGAGCTGGACGTAGAAGCTTTGGATACACTTTCACGCATCAAGACTGTTACTGTTAGCCACTCGAATAATGTCAAGAGCAGTGCTTTTATTTTTCATAGACTAAGTTTTTGTATCCAGAAAGGAGTGGGAGCCCAACTAGTGTCTCGGCTTCCCACTAATTTCTTGTAAATCATTTTGTTTTTCTAATGAAGTGAGGTTTTAAAATAATAATAATAATAATAATAATAATAATAATAATAATAATAATAATAATAATAATAATAATAATAATAATAATAAGAGTTAATTACATAAATGGCCACTATGGTTTGCCGGGTCTTGCAAATTTGGTCGCTTAACTTTTTTTTCGCCGGGTCCAGTCATTGTGGTTTCATTTTATTACGGATCTAAGCCAACTTCGTTATGTTGGGTTAAAAGTGCCGTTAATTCCACACCCTTTCATCTACTCACACAACTCACACATACTCTGCTCACACTTTGACAACCCTCTCAAAAAATTTTTATGTGATTTCCCAATAATGGTTGATTTAAATCAATGCACTCTTCGAAAAGAAGGAGCAACCTTTGATCCTTACAAAGCATACGGTATGATTTTTAGGGCTAAATGAAAATTTAATGTTTTTAGCATAATTTCATTTTTATTTTATTTATTTTTTTATTTTTGGTTCATTGTTGTTGTTTATTTAGTTATGGGGTGATTTTTTTACAGGCAATTCAAACCCTACACTATTTACACTCGAGATTCATCATGGGGTTTTTTTTACAATGGGGTCGGGAATACGTTACATGAATGGTAAGGTTAATTGGTTTGATGCAGTTGATATAGATGAGTTTTCAGTCATAGAACTTAAAGATATGTTAAGCAAGTTAGGTTACAAAGAGGAAGACACTATGTACTTCCATTTTAGAATGCCTAATAAGGGATTAGATACTGGACTTCACCCTTTAGCTAGTGACAGTGATGTGTTACATTTGGCAAAGTGTTTAGGAAAGAATAAGGTTATTGAAGTATACATGGAACTTTGGTTGTCTAGTATAGACATATTTCAGCAGTCTAAGAACATAGAACATGATGAGGATGTGTTAAATGATTTTGATATGTCAAATGATTTTGATCTTTTTTTTTTCTAAACACAATAGTTCTAGTGCTGATGGTATGGGCCAATCTAGTGGGGTGAATGTTGTAGTAGATGAATCATCTAGGAAAAAGAACCAAGAAGTTGAAGGTAGTGATTTAATGGATGATGAGGAGAACCCAATTAATGATGTTGAGGTTGATATGGAGTCTTTTAGGAAAACCATAGAACAAAATGTGGAACAGGTGAGTTGTGGTGAACCAGAAGTTGAAAACAATGATGTTGAGGTTGATCTTGAAGAATTTGATAGTCCATCAGATTCTGAGGATGATTTTGAAGGTGAGAGAAATAAAGCTTTGAGAAAGTTGACCAAAAAACAAAGATCAATTCAGGGTATGACTTCTGAGGGAAACTTTTATTTGGGTCTTGATGGTTGTTTCTTATCTGGACCTTGGCCTGGTCAAATTTTAACTGCAGTTGGAGTTGACCCAAATAATGGAACTTATCCAGTTGCGTATGCTATTGTTGAATCTGAAACCAAAGATTCATGGAGTTGGTTTCTTGAGTGATTAGGGGATGATCTTGACTTGAACAGGAGGTCAAACTTCACATTTATATCAGATAGACAAAAGGTACTTTGCTTATTTAAACTTCACATTTATATCACTTTATTTTTTATGCAACTTACTTATTTAAATTCTCATTTATGCAAGCACATTACATAGTAACTAATGCAATTACTTATGCAATTTTAGGGTATAATCCCAGCCTTAGCTACTATATTTCCAAGTGCTGAGCACAGATACTGCCTAAAACACATATATGATAACATGAAGCTTGTTTGGAGGGGTCAATTGTATAAGGATATGCTATGGAAGTGTGCAACAACAACTACCACTCAAACATTTGACAAGTACATGGATGAACTAAAAGGAATTTCTAAAGATGCATACTTGTGGTTGAAAAAGATTCCACCATGCCACTGGTCCAGGTCCCATTTTTCTGGTATGATCCACATTTAAACATTTCACTTTTGATTGTAATAGTATTTCAGACAGTAATAGTAACTATATTTCAGGAAGAGCACATTGTGATGTCCTGTTAAACAACATGTGTGAGGTGCTGAATAGGCAACTAGTAGATGGAAGGGATAAACCCATAATTACTTGTTTAGAGTTTATAAGGGAGTATTTAATGAAAAAGATTGTTAATGTGCAAAAGGTTATTGATAAGTCTGATGGGCCTCTTACTCCAAATGCATCAAGATTGTTTAAAGTCATCAAAGAAGAAGCTTCTAAATATAGGGTAATCATTATATGCTCCTTTTTGAAATATGCATACCGTGTTAATCATAATATGCTTCTTCTAAGTGTTACAAACTTACAACCATGAAAATGTTACTGATTTACAGGTAACTTGGAATGGAGGTGACAAATATCAAGTCAATGGACCTTGGGCAGAGCAATGTGTGGTTAATATGAATACAAAGTCATGCTCATGTAGAAATAGGGAGTTAACAGGAATGCCATGCAAACATGCAGTGGCAGCAATCTATGACATGGCCAGTAATGGTATGGCAGTTGGGCTACCAGAAGCATATGTTCATGCTTGTTATTGGTTGAGAACATGGCAAAAGATGTACAGTTTCAAGATTGATCCAGTGAATGGTCCAGAGTTTTATCGTAAATCAGGTGTTCCACTTCTTCTAACTCCACCAGATTATCACACTCCAATTGGTAGACCCCCAAAGAAAAGGAAAAAAAGTGCTCTGAATTGAGTGACAAAATGGTGATAAATGGTAAGTTGAGTAGGGCTGGTAAAACTGTTACTTGTAAGATTTGCAAGCAGTTAGGACACAATCAGAGGTCTTGTAAACAAAACAAAGATGGTCAAGCTGCTGCAACTGGTACAACTGGTGCTCCAAGGAAGAAAAAAGGTCAAGCTTCTGAAACTACTTCTCCAAGGAAGAAAAAGGGACAAGCTTCTGAAACTACTTCTCCAAGGAAGAAAAAGGGACAAGCTTCTGAAACTCCAAGCACACCAAGACCTTCACAAGGTATCATCATTAGAGACTCACCATTTGCAAATACAAGAGGTTCACTAGCTGCAAAACTTTCAAATGAATCTGCAAAAGATAAAGGAAATGGAAAGGTTGTGCAATGAAGACTCTTTGATATTTGATGACTTCTTTATTTTGTTAAGTCTATGTTATGGATATTGTAGACCATATTTTGTTAAGTGATATTGCAGACTTTATAAGTCAATGTTATGGATATTGCAGACCATATTTTGTTAAGTGATATTGCAGACTTTATAAGTCTTTGTTATGGGTATTTATTGCAGACTTGTTTCTTTGCTATGCATACTTGTTTATTTGATATGGGTATTTTGCACTTTGCATTTGTAGACCATTGCATTTGCAGTTTGACCATTTTATTCAAACACTTGTAAAGTTTAGCAAAAGTAAACCAACCATTCACTTTGGATAAAACAATCCATTCACTTGCAGTTTTAACATTATAGTTGTTAGGTCACCATATTTGTAACACAAGCATCAATATAAGAAGAAGAGATAAGAGTGATCGGTTGAACGCTTTACACACACACACGTATGAAATGAGACAAGTTACGCGTAGAGTGAAATGAGTAAAATGAACAACCAACCCTCAAGTGAGGGTTATACAAGTGTATTTATAGGGCAAGGAGCTAGGGCAACACTACTAGCTTCCTTCCCTTCTTATGGGCTTGGGCCAAGGCTCATGGGCCTTCTACACAAGCCTTAGCTTAATAACAAACATAAAGGCCATATTAAGCTAACTATTACATATTAATCACTAACACTTGTAATCTAGTTTAGGAGTGATTCCAACAATCCCCCCCTAAGTGTTGGTGATGAATGAAAGAATGATAAACGTTGTAGGCGCTGATGTAATAGTAGCTTTGACGACTTCTGACATTCTTCTTTCTTGTGAGAAGAATTGCCTTGATTCGAACAATCTCCCCAGTGTAGAGAAATTGTTTCCTTTGAAAGGTTCTGCTTTGACGTCATCATTTTCTTTGTTCTGTGATCTTTGTTCTTTGTGATGGTAGTGATAGTATGTTGTTGTTGTCTGCATCAGGTCTGCTTCGTTGCTCTAGTGTCTCCACGTCTTTCTTCAACATGCTCACACGCTCTTTAACGTTGGATTTCAGTACTGATGTAGTTCTCTTAGTCTTTAAACTTTGTAGATTCTTTGACTTTGATGAAGAATCATTCTGACTTTGTGTTGCCTTTTGAGAGAACTTCCATTAGTGATGTTGTTGGTATGAAAATGTGAAGAATTTGCACGATCAGTCCGCTCTAGAGCATCCATAAGAAGAAAACATAAGAATGGTTAGTAATAAGCGGATTCCAGCACTTACAAGTTTGAACTTCGAGAGTGTTAACAGCATAGTGTGAAAACACAACTCTAATTCTCACAGAGGCTGTTCCTGAACTGGAGTCCCACAAGTGAGATAACGCGTTCAGATGAGTCGTTGAGGTACACCGAAGCATCACCTCACGACTGTAGACCGTTTGAGACACACTAAGCGTAATCCACGGGGAGTTACCGAAGTGACCTGCTGTCAGGGCTGTTAGATGTTGACCCTGGTAGGAGTTTTCATTCAATCACTGAGGATCACATGTGTGAACCTCTCATAAATGTTCTCGACAGATTGCTAAGATCTGTGAAGGACACGATAAAGTATCACTTGCGTTCTTATTGTTGAATGACAAGCGATAAAATGTCAAGTGTACCTAAGAGATCTTTTGATGAATCTCGTGGCTCTAGACTCAATAGTGCGCTTTGGTTTTCCTGAGCGGAGACTAGGGAGAGGGTCTCCTTCTTCAATACCAGCAATCTCTAAGAGAAAGCCGATAGTTTACGTAGGGTTCCCGGTGAAAATGAAACAAGCTTCTGTTGAGAGAAACTTGAGTGGCTAAGAAGGTTTAGTGCATGCGTCACTGGGTCCATGATGACTTTGATCTTCAATACCGGTGTCATCAAGTGACAACCAGTAGCATATGAATTGAACCCGGTGTCTGCCCTAAGTTGAATAATCTAGAGGGGTATTTTTTTTCACCCTTTTCTTTGCTTTTCTTTTTAATTCTTCAACTCCTTCTTTCTCCGATTCTCATTTTCTCCTTTTTATAATCATACCTAAGGACTTCTAATTCTAACTATTGGTAGTGTCCTTGGGTAGATCCCTCCGGCTTTGGAGAATCATAGGACGGTTATTCCTAACCTTAGTCACCTTATAACTCCATGACTAACCTATGCTGCCATAAAACCATTTTTCTTGAAAATCTCTCAAAGTGGTTATGATTGGAAACATTTTGTACCACTGTAAGAGTTTTGATCTTATGCAGAAATACTCCCCCTCCACACGTGCTTAAGTGTATTGACAGAATTTTGCACGGTGAGAGAAGAGCGCGCACTTTTTGAATTGATCGACTCAAGATAGACAATTCCTTGCGAGACACGATTACGTTGAATAATTAAAGAGTTACATTGTTAGCTTTTAGGTGACAACTAGCTCTAATAACTACCTTGAAGATGTGGACAACCCCGAAAGGTTGTCAAACCCGTCAAAGTTCATGTCTATCAGGAGTTTCTCGAAAGGTACGATCTACTCGGATAAGTCTTGGAAGACAAATCTTTTCGATGTATAACTGTTCAGATTTCGTCAATTCATGGGTTAAAGTCTTATCACACGAAGATTCATTAGCAATTCACAACATATTTCTTATCACATAATTATTCTCCCCCTCAAAAATGGCATATAAATGTTATTTTTGACGAAATTTTGATATTGAATATGTCCATTTAGAGTTTTACGGGAAGATTACCACGAAGAACAAATTAGTGAACAAAGTTTTTAATCAAATACTCCCCCTCAACAAGTAATGTAAACTTTTGAGGTTTTGAAATCTTAAGGGGAAGTACTTGTTCTTTTGAGCAAAACCTTTTAAAAGTGAAAGGTTTGATAAGTTTTACTCAAAAGTAAGAAGCTTTCGCTCCTTTTATAAGGATTGTGGCACTGATGCGTGCCACAGGGTCCTTTCATTACAAGAACGGGTTGTACACTGTTATGTGTGCACAAACCATCTTCATTATATAATCACACATCCAAATCAATATTTGAAAAAATGAAACAGATTAAGGGGTACCAGGTAGTCCAGCAATATTTCCAGGAATGCGAACAGGGCGTTGATAGCCTGTGAGAGTAATCCTGGGACAACCACCTACGAAGCTCTCCAGAGTTCTGACCTGGTCCCTTCTGTACAAGCTTTCATCGATCCTAGTGATGATCCTCTTAACATCCCGTCTCTCCTGAGAATTCCATCGCTTTGGTGACCCAATACCTTCATGTATCGCCTTCAACCTATAAGCCAAGTCGTCCCTGACTTTCTTCAGTGTGTGATCCCCAAACTTATGAAGATCTCTACATGCCATCAAGCAGTTGCGTTGTAGTTTACTACGGTAAACCACTCCAAACGGTTTGCTGATGAGAGTGTATTGTGGAAGATGGTTGATGTCAGGAAGTTCCAGCTGAGGTCTGGTGAGGTTGACACGTGTCTGATACGATTCAACAGCAAGTTGTAAATCTTCTACACGTTCCTGGATCACTATGCTTCTGATGAAGATGAGCAAGGACTTGATGTATTCACGTTGGATTTCAGTCGAGAATTGTCTCATTCTTCCCTGTACCTTGGCAAGATACAGATCTTCAATGTCGTTGAGAGACAAATTCTGAAAGTCCACTTCACAGAAATCATAGTCCCTTTCGTCTTGTCTTTTGACTACGATGTTCTTGAGGAAAGTGTAGTCTCATTTAGACGAGAGAGCTACATGCTTATCAGCAACGATCCCTTTATCACTGTACACTTCATGTTTAGACCTTCGAGCCTGGCAGCTTTTGTAGTAGATTCTTCGGCGTTCAGGCCAATGGTGAATCCCATACATTGCATCAATGTCATATTGTTCCACTCTGTTGGCAAACATGTGAGTAGCATCTTCCTCGATGGTTATGCAGTTGGAGTATATGGCTGCCGGGAACGGAAGTGTAAGTGATGTAGCGTATTTCCTTGAATCATCACTACCGTGTAGAAGAAATTCCAAGTCATTGTTAAAGAAGTAGCGGAATGGAATCTTAGGTTGATCTGGTTGGCCAATTGTTGGTAGAGGTCTAGACCAGTCGGTGTAGTATGGAGCCTTGTCTTTTCTGGTGAAGTTAATGTTTGCTTCAGGGTTGAGCCAATCAATGTTGTTAGACATGGCTCGTGCTATGTTTTCAAGATGGTATTCAACTTCAATAGCACTTTCCGAGCTGTCTTTAAGCAGTTGAAAAGCTTCATTCTTGATGCGTTTTAATTCTGACTTGGTCATCTTCTTCACCCGAAACTTCTCTTGAAGTAACTTAGCCTGCTCCCATGTTCGACCTTCTACCATATCTTGATCATCAGTTAGGGCGGGAGTAGCATCAACCAGTGTAGAGAACCAATCATACTCGGTGTCATCTTCATCTAGCCATGAGACGACATCAGTCTTAGACGTTTTCTTCTTCTTCTTTGGCCTAGATGATGATGTTGGTTTATTTGCTGATGCGAGAGAGGTGGGTTGTTGTTGGGGCTCAGGGACTTCCTCATCGTCACCACCAGTGAATTCAAAATGATCACCGGTGTTCTCTGCCAGGGTTGGTAACTCAGAGTCCTGAGGTTTGTCAGTAGAAGAGCGTGGAGGATATCGTCTAGGTGTTGGATTCCTTAGGGGTGGTGGAGGCATGGAGGAGGGTTCTCCAGACTGCTTTGGATGTTTAGGCTCCTTATCTTTATTCTTATCTTCATCGTCTCTTGGACGCTTAGGCCTTTCAGCTTGCTCCTTGCATGAAGTCTTGAGTTGATATTCCAATAGTGCCTCAAATAGTTTACTTTCGTCAGAGGTGAAAGTAGCAGATCGTTGAGACATTTGTAGCACCAGTTTGGAAATCAACTCTGCATCAGAGAGAACTGCAGGCTCCATTGGATTGATGGTCATCGTTACCGGAGTGGATTGCATTGTTTGCTTGACCAATTTCATGAGATTTGGATAGAGCTGTCTGGTAAACATCTCCCTTGTAACTCCAGGAACAGTGTCGAGTAGGTACTTGTGAGTATAGTCTCTTGCCATCTTCTCCATTTCCTTTTGGAAATCTCCTTTGAGAACCTTCTGGATCTGCTCCCTTTCATTCAACAACTCGTTTATCCCGTTTTGAAGAAAGTTGATTCTGTCAGCGAGTTGATTCAGGTTTTTGTTGGTCACGTCTTTCTTCCTGACTTGCTTGACAGCTTTGACAATCTTTGTCTTAGCTCGGGATATCCAAGAGTCTGTTGGTTTCTTCACTGACTTAGATGTGGATCTGGTTGTTCCTTTGGATGGTGGAAGTGAAGAGTGAGAAGACGAGTCTGATGATGAGGAGACATGAGGAGACTCAGGGTCCTTAGGTGGCTCAGAAGTTTCCTCCTTAGAGCGTACGGGACTGTCTAGAAGAAAATTATCATAATCACTATCTTCTTCATTTCCAGACTTAGCCGTTTCATCAGCCTTAGCATCTTCATCGGGAGTTTTCTCAGTCTTTTCCATGTCTGGTTCCTCTATGTCATAGTTGATGGAATCCTCAATCTGCCTTTGTTGTTGTTCGTGGGTGGTGGTGGTACCAGTTCCCTTATTGGGTTGATTAACCGCATCGGAAACTGGTGTGGCATGAGTTCCACCACTTGACCCTCCAGGGCCCGAGTTTGATCCTTTACGAATTCATCGGCAAGATATTTGAGTCTGAGGTTCTTCAACTTATTTTGATAGTCTTTTTCCTCATCAAATGGTTCTTCTTCTGAACATTCCTTATCATGCTCAAGCACAGGAGTTTTCCCTTTGCCTGTATCAGCTATTGGACTGGGAGGTTTAGCTACTGTTGGAGTGTCATCAATTGCAGTTTCAGAGTAGGTGACCTCTTCGTCTGATTTAGTTTCCTCAGAGCTTTCATCATTTAGCTTTTGTTGCGATTTAGGATTGGGAATAGGAATGGCTTCCTTAGAGGGCACTTTCCTTTTGAGAGTATGTGATCTCTTAGGAAACTTTCGTTGACTCTCAGTGCTTGTAACACTTCCTGCACTTCCTCTCCTGGTTTTCCTAGTTGGTGTACCGGAGGACTTTTCATCAAGAAATCCTACTTTGCCTTCATCAACCGCTACCAGATACCTTTTGTATGAATAGAGTTGTTTGACTGCATCGGTTAGAAGGTGATCTTGCAACACTGCACCCTGTTTCTTTGTTGTAGATTCCTTAAATCTGACTGTAAGTGTAGGCTCATACAACATGGAGTGATTGTTGGGGTCATTGGTTCTCAAGGGGATATCAGGATTATACCCTAGAGCTCGTTGGATCAACAGTTTGGTATATCTGATATATGGGATCTTGGAGCCAAGCTTTTTGAGGAATGACATCACGTCGTCCCATATCAGAGCTTCAACTTCAATGTGTTTCATGTTGACCAAAGCCCAAAAGATCTGGAGTTCCATGAGCTTGGGGTGCTCATAACCACTATCACGTCCAGAAACGGATTTGGTGATGATTATGTAGAGGGTTCTCCATGGCTGAGGAATATTCTTAAGATCCACGTATGAATGCTTTGTGATTACTCTTGAAGCTTCGTCAAAACCAATATCGATCATGAATTGCAGAATGGCCTCTTCAGTTGGTATGGCATTGTATTCAGTCGGCTCGATGACAGGAATGAGAAGAACATCCCTTAAGTATGTTGGTGTGATGGTGACTTGTTTGTGGTTGAGCGTCACCGTCACAGCATTTTGACCTTTGATCTTTCGCATTGTATGCCAGAACTGGTGAATGTAGATCTCCGGCACTGTAGCAGAATTGGTGAGTATGTTCTAATAAGAGTGATTGATAACGCTACACGCGTCGTTCGGGGTCAAAGGAACTTCCTTTTCTTCGAGCAAGTTTTATAACACCCTAGGCAATGAACCTAATCGTTGTAGTGTAGTAATTAGGGTAAGCCACGGGTATTGATATCGTTCTCTAGGGGAATAGGAATGCTAGTAGGGAGTTACTACGCTAAGGTTAAGGTTGAGGAAGATTATTTTTTA
>BPTQ01000002.1:245184785-245266902 GCA_019973895.1 Chrysanthemum seticuspe | reverse complement strand
GCCGTGATGAGGGACTTTATGAAGTAAGTCCTTGAATCAGGTCCATGCTTCGTAGAGAGATTCACCTTGACGTTGTTGGAACATCAAGATGTCATTCCTAAGCTTAGTGGTTCTCCCCGGTGGAAAAAATTAAGCAAGGAAGCGAGAAGTAAGATCATCCCAACTTGAGATGGAGCCGGCGGGAAGTCGCTCAAGCCAATTACTAGCTTGGTCCCGTAGAGAGAATTGGAAGAGACGCAGGCGCGTGGTCTCCCGAGTAGTAGCATCAAGGTCGATGGAATCGACGATTTT
This sequence comes from Chrysanthemum seticuspe, assembly GCA_019973895.1. Taxonomy (NCBI): domain Eukaryota; kingdom Viridiplantae; phylum Streptophyta; class Magnoliopsida; order Asterales; family Asteraceae; genus Chrysanthemum; species Chrysanthemum seticuspe. The sequence goes on along the minus strand of BPTQ01000002.1, from coordinate 245,266,611 downwards.
GAGGAAATCCCTCAGATGCTGATTTGGATCTTCGGAACGAAGTCTATGGAATGCACATCCGTTTTGCACCAACCGGATGGTGTCGGATCGCAGGGCCGTAGTTTGGGCTTGGTCGGGAAGCTCAATGGTGTTCCTATAGCCTAAGTGGCTTGGTCTTGAGTATTCACCAAGAGTACGGGCTCTTGGCGGGTCATTTGGTGGTATGTTGATGAATGGTAGTGGGTTATCACCTTCCATGATGAAAAGTGATGGGGTTACGAACAAAGGTTACGAAGAAGGGGGATAGACTAAGAGAAATCTAAAAAATAAGAAAAATTTACTTGATAGGAATCAAGCAAAGAAACCTAAACGAGGTGGACTACTAACTAGCTATTCTATTCCCCGGCAGCGGCGCCAAAAACTTGATAACGCTACACGCGTCGTTCGGGGTCAAAGGAACTTCCTTTTCTTCGAGCAAGTTTTATAACACCCTAGGCAGTGAACCTAATCGTTGTAGTGTAGTAATTAGGGTAAGCTACGGGTATTGATATCGTTCTCTAGGGGAATAGGAATGCTAGTAGGGAGTTACTACGCTAAGGTTAAGGTTGAGGAAGATTATTTTTTATCTTTTTATATTTTATGAAAATGGAAAGGTACGAATCTCGGTTATTGGATTTGGGGGGTTGGTATTTCTACCGATTACTCTACTATTATCTAATTATCTAAACTAAGGTTGTGGGAGTCTATGTCTAATTAATGTGTGCTCGTATGATAGTTTAAAGATGTGTTTACTTAGTTTGTATTACTCCTTAATTATCTCCTATTGATGGTTGAGTGTCACGTCTTATTCCTAGTTGCGTTGTGTGTCTAAAGTTGTAGGGTATGCGTTTCTCCCTAACTCTTTGAACTTACCAAAGGGTCTTGTCTACAAATCCACTTAGAGATTATAGACTCCTACTCTAAGGCGCTCTTCGGATGGTTTAGCCTACAATCACTCAGGTAATCATACTCTAAGGTTCACAAAGATGAATCAAGCATTAAGTGCACAACGGATGACCTATCGCATTACTAGATCATAAATCAACTAAGATAAGAAACAACCAATCAATATTCAATAATTAAGTTTCATACTTCCTAAGCAAACACACAAATAAATTAGCCGGACATGGAGAACATGCAAGCATACACACAAATAATCAAAGACATAATTGAATTAATGAAGCAAAGACTTATCTTGATGTAAGATAGGGTTAAAAACCCTAAAATACTGTACAAGACACCTTATGTTCGGTTTTAGGTTTTTACTCCAAAGACTCTCCACCCAAAGACTGAAAAATTCGGATTCTATATATAAGATTACAATTGCGACGGAGTCACCTTATGTTTAGTGACGCCGTCGTGTCGCCGCCATTAGGGTTTCGTCTTGGCCACGTTAACTTTGCGACGGCGTCACCTTATGTCCGTGACACCGTCCTCTTCAGCTTCTGACGTCGTCTGGATTGCATCTAGGCCGTCTGAGTAGCGACGGCCTACTCTTTCACAACTAGACGCCGTCTCTTGAAAACACGAGTTTTGAGTTCTGTCCCGTCACAATAATTCTGGGACGGCGTCGCAAATAGCACCTGACGCCGTCGCCTTATACTTTCAGCAACTGTGAGTGTCTCGATTTCGACTTTGGCCATTTTCTTCATATATTCGCGCCTTTCTGTCCAAATAAGTGTCATTCCAGCATTTTGCCTTCACGAGACCTAAAAAGTGAAAAGGAACGATATTAAGCAATAACGGATACAAAAGTGATCAAATAAGGACTTAAACAACCCCTCAAAATGGTACCTTTTAAAACCTTATCAGTGATTCTTCAGAATGTCCACAGCAATCAGACAAGAAGATTCTGAGCAGGTGAGACTATCAAAATCAACACGAAGGTTATTCTTTCCTATCTTCATTGGATAGCCATTAGGGAAGATATCTTCAACGGTGAGAACGTTTGGTGCTTCCACATTTTGCATTTGAGCGTCCATGTCGTGATCTGAAAGATATTTAGCCAAAAGAACCAACATATCGAAAGACATTACGTTAGTCAACAGATGGTTTTATTGTCTAATTATTGAATGTGATATGTCGATGATTGTTACGAGTCCAATGTCACTTGTTAGTCCAATAGTCCAAAGACGTCGTGATAAGTCTCGTGAGTTGATTAAATTTAAGTTTTAAAGTCTATATTTTTCACTTATTTTTCACAACTTATTAAACATTTAAGCTTATTGGTGACATTATTGGTTTCGTGGCGTTATGATTTATTTATTTACAAGTTTGCACGCGTAACAATTCATAATTAAGGTTAAGACTAGGCTTAGGCGTAGAAATGGCAAGCTTACGCATAAACAGGAGTGGTATACGCGTAAACGTAAGCTTATGCGTAGGTTCTTGACTTACGCGTAAGAAATATTACACGTAGGAAAAGAGGGCCTTATGCGTAGAGCTTACGCGTAAGCGTATATGGAACCTTACGCGTAAGGCTTACTCGTAAGACTCAACCTTATGCGTAGAGGTTACTGTTTACGCATATCCTTCACAGGATACGCGTAGTCCCCAATGTAGAACCTTACGCGTAAACGTTACGCGTAAGATTTCTCTCACGCATAACATGCTACGCGTAAGGTGATCCTTATGCGTAGATGGCAAGTAACCTTGATTCTGAGTTATACACGCGTAGAAACCTGAAATAAATTCACCATATTACCAATATTAACATATACATTCATTCCTTTTCAAATCAAATCATGAATACTCATTCAAGCAGTTATGCGTAGAACAGGTTTACGCGTAGACCTAAAACCCTAAAGTTCAATTTCTACGAGTAAGATATTTAGTCATAGGAATTGCACCAAACTTTTTCTGGGATGTCTAAGAAGCCTATTGAGTTGTTTTATCCAAGTTTTAACATCAAAGTCTAAGTAGATTAAAAATACCCAAATACTAAGAACATAAACCCTACTTTTCAAATTTAACACAGTTGGTGTTTCTGGGTAAGTTCTGAGCCTAGGTATCATCAATTCAACATGAGAACAACATCAAACAAGCAACTAATTAACCAGAAACGTTCACACAAGAAAATACCCAATTCACGCATAAACCCTAGTTTTCAAGAATCATTCAATTCGTGTATCTGGGTGAGTTTTAATGATGGAAATGGTTTCAAAGTGAGTAGATAAACGTTTTTACACAACCATTTCAACCACAAACACACAAATGAAGAAGTTGTGTTCATAGCTTACGCGTAGAACACAACAATCTCCCAAACTTGATTTTTAACCGTTGGATTCGTTTAAAATTCAAAACCAATGTTTGTTTTAACCCAAAGATTGTGAAAACACTTACAAATTGTTGATCAAGAACACATATTTGAGGATGAGTTTTTACGCGTAGGATTTGGGTGGTTGGGAAGTAAATGAGGTGAATTAAATGTGGAAGAGATATTTTGTTAAAAAAGGTTTGAGCTTTTGACAGTTTTAGTCCCTCCACCTTAACCATTTACATCCCATGCCCATAACTTCCATTTTGGTTACCAAACAAAGGATATTTGGAAATAAGATTGACGACACTCCCCCTCGACTTAAGAAATAATGAAGTTTTAATAATTTTAGTCTGATGAGTGTCAGTAAACCAGAAATGTGACCACCATTAATAAAGAAACAACCGGGATAAGGTAACATGCAAGTACAAGGTTTTATGAAACCGAAAAATATTTGTTTTCTCCCCCTCAACACTTGATCGAGAAAATACTGAATTTTGAAGGAATAAAGTGTTGACGGAAGGTTTGTACTTGCCATGTTAAAAGAAATATAGATAGAAGAATATTTTTGTAGTTTTATCTGATTTTATATTTTTGTATTTTGTTTTTGAAAAATATTTACAAAAGAGGTTTTGGTGTTTGACTGGTTTTAAGAGTTCATCCAGTTCCTCTTGAGTCAAACACCGCATGCCAATCCGGTGGACCAACTCATTAAACCTAGCAGGAGCTAAGGCTTTGGTGAGAAGATCTGCCAGTCGGTATTCAGTACCCACAAAGTATAATTCAACTGTACCCTGTTCCACGTGGTCTTTGATGAAATGATATCGAAGATCGATGTGCTTTGATTTTGAACGTTGAACATACTTGCACGAGATCGCAATAGCACTCCGATTATCGCAGTACATCGGGATTCTGTCAAATACGTAACCATAGTCTTTGAGTTGTGTTCTCATCCAAATAACTTGAGCACAACACGCCGACATGGCTACATATTCTGCTTCTGTTGAGGGCAACAATGTACAATCCTGCTTCATCGATTGCCATGACACCAGTTTATCACCAAGAAATTGTAATGCTCCTGAAGTACTTTTCCATGAATCTAAGCATCCTGCGTGATCAGCGTCTAAAAAAGCTATTAGTTCAAAACCAGAATCCTTCAGATACCAGATCCCCAAATGAATGGTTCCCTTGATGTATCAGAGGATTCTTTTAGCCTCAGAGAGGTGGGTTTCAGTTAGTCTCGACTGATAACGGGAGCAAAGATATACGGCAAAAACAATATCAGGCCTGCTAGCTGTTAGATACATGAGAGACCCAATGATACTTCGGTATTTGGTAGGGTCCACTAATTTCTCATGTAAATCAGCGTCTAGCTTCTTGGTATGAGCCATTGGTGTGGCATAGGTGTCACAGTTTTGCATTCCAAATTTGTTCAACAGTTCAAGGGCATATTTGGACTGACTTAAGAAAATACCACGGGGTGATTGATGAACTTGCATTCCAAGAAAGAATGTGAGTTCACCCATCATTGACATTTCAAAATGTTTTGTCATTAGTTTTGCAAAAGCATTTGAGTATTTTAAATGTGTTGACCCAAAAATGATGTCATCCACATAGATTTGAACGATTAAAATGTGATCCCCATGATATTGTATGAAAAGTGTAGGGTCGACTGAACCTTTGGTGAAATTATTGGCAATGAGGAAGGATGATAACTTATCGTACCACGCCCGAGGAGCTTGTTTGAGACCGTAGAGAGCTTTGTTCAGTTTGTAGACATGGTTCGGGAGCTCGGGATCAACGAATCCTTCTGGCTGGCTGACATAAACCATTTCTTTCAGTTGCCCATTCAGAAAAGCAGTTTTGACGTCCATCTGAAAGACCGTTATATTCATATGAGCTGCGAACACGAGAAAGATCCGAACAGCCTCAAGACGAGCAACCGGATCGAATGATTCTTCAAAGTCAATACCCTCTTCCTGTCTATAACCCTTAGCCACCAGACGTGACTTGTTTCTGATTACGTTCCCTTCAGCATCCAATTTGTTCTTCCAAATCCATTTGAGACCAATGACGTAGACCCCTGTTGGTCTTTCAACCAGTTCCCATACTTCAAGATGTTTGAATTGGTTGAGTTCTTCTTGCATGGATTCAATCCAGTTGTCCTTTGTCATTGCGTCTTTAATGTTTTTAGGCTCAGATTGGCAGACAGTGAGTACATAAATGCAATGTTCACCATCTGTGTGAAGACGTTGTCGCGTTACGACTGGTTGATTAGGGTTACCAATAATGTTCTTAAGAGGATGGTCTTTTGTCCAACGATGTGTAGAGGGTTGATGTTGGTATACATTGTGCAGATTTTGAGGATTCAAATGGCTTGTAGATGATTCCGCAACATTAGATGTAGCAGTTTCATTAGCAAACAGGTTAAAGAACGCATTTGGATCAAAATCTGCAGGTTAGGGTACTTCATTGTTCAGAACATCATCAGCTGGTTCAGCGTCGTTAGAAGCAGTTTGTTCAACTGTTGTTGTAGAGTCAACTGGTGGTGCTTCTTCAATAGTAGTTGTTGTAGCCGGTGTATCAGGTATTGGAATAAGATCAGGTTGAGCAGCGGAAACATTGGATACACCTGGAGCACGTTCATCAATGTCATCACTAAACAGCGGAGCAAATAGCTTTTCCATTTGTTGACGAGTAAGATGGGGGCTTGGTTCAGCTGATGATGGGGTTTGAGGGAAGTTTAAACGGTTGTGACCGGGTTCCAAGCTGTTATGCTCAGAAGCCATGTCAGTAAGTTCATCAAAATTAGCATGAATCGTTTCCATAACCTGCTTTGTACGACGATTCCAGATCCGGTAACCTTTAGAGTTCTCACAGTATCCAATAAAGACTCCAATGTCAGCTTTGGCTTTGAGCTTTCCAAAGTCATCACGATCATTATTCGGGTAGCAAAGGGATCCAAATACATGAAAGTGTTTGAGATTCGGTTTATGGTTGTGGATAAGCTCAAAAGGTGTTTTGTTATGGCGTTTAGTAATCATTGAGCGATTTTGAGTGTAGCATGCAGTGGAGCCCACAAGTAATCTGGAAGTTTAGCATTGATTAACATTGTTCTTGCAGCTTCCACTAACGTGCGGTTCCGTCGTTCAACAACTCCGTTTTGTTCTGGTGTGCGTGCAATAGATGTTTGATGCTCAATTCCCACTTTATCATAAAATTCCCGAAGAGTTTGAGTCACAAATTCAGTTCCTTTGTCTGTTCTGATTTGTCTGACTGTGTTTCGGAGCTGAACTTGAATTTTCGTGAGAAAGGTGATGATCATTTGTGGAGCTTGATCTTTGCTTCAAAGAAAGTAGACCCAAGTCCATCTTGAGTAGTCATCTACAATTACCAGGATGTAGCGTTTGCCATTAATCGTTTGCACACGCATCGGGCCACACAAATCCATGTGAAAAAGATGAAGCACATGCTGAGAGTTGTGTTCCACCTTTGAAGGAAAATGAGCACGAGTGCTTTTCCCTTGTTCACAAGCTGAGCAAAGGTGATCTTTAGAATACCGAAATCTTGGGAGACCTTCAACAAGTTTGTATCGAGCAAGGTTGGTTATGGTTTGAAAGTTTAAATGTGAGAGGCGTCGTTGCCATAGCCAAGATTTTGTTGATGTTGCCTTTGAAAGTAGACAGATGGGAGATGAAGCAATCATGTCTTGCATTGAGATTATGTACAGACTAGAATTGCGAGTGCCAGACATAAGATCGTTTCCATGTAGATCACGAATGAAGCAAGTTTTCTCCCGAAAAGCAACTTCCAAATCTCCATCACAGAATTGACCGACTGAAAAGAGATTGTGACCGAGGCCTTCCACATAATAAACCCTGCTAATTTCGATATTGCCATTGATGTAATCTCCGTAACCCATGATAGCTGCGAAGTGATCATTCCCGAATCTGACAGTGCCAATGAACTTTGCAATAAAGTTTGATAACAGTTTGAGATTGCCTGTCATGTGTCGGGAACATCCGCTATCAACAATCCAAAGGATGATCTGTATCACCTGCATTACACACAGACGACACAGATGGAATAGAAGTAGATGTGGAACCCGAAGAGTTAGTGGGTTCTGAAGCAGTTATAGTAGAAATACACACATCAATGATTTTAGGCATCCATTTAAATCCTAGTGTGTTATGTATCCATTTCTGCCATCTCCAACTAGTCTTTGCTTTAGTCTTAGTGAATGCACTAGGTGGTACTACATTCCTTGGAGGTGATACTGGGACTACAGGGACATCAATGCGTTTCTTAGAATCTAAAGAGGGTGGTTTACCAAGCACAGACTTAGAAGCATTAGTGGGCCTAGAGGTATTCCGTTTCTTAGGATTCCATAAACGAGACAAGATAGCTTTAGCAACACATTTATCATGACAATCAGAAAGCATACTTTTACGACATATAACACAAGAAGCTTCAGATAAAGGTTCAGCATTCGTTACATCACTTTTTCTATTACATTTGTCAGACGCAATATCTAAAGTGGGTGCAACTTGAGTCTTATTCAAAGTCCTAGGGTGTTCTTCTACTTCAGCATTCTTTATTGTTCTTTTCTTAGGTCGCAACTTCCTATTCTTCCTTGTATTGCTCCTAGGCTGTGAAGTGCGGACGTTGGGAAAAGAGGCAACTATTCCTGTTTCAGTAGAGGAAAGCACATTAGTATCTTGTGGTTTGTCAGTAGGCATTTTGGGGTCACGTTTGCTAAGTGTTACAGGTGCAATTTCTTAATGATGCTAGGCTGAACTTGTTCATACTTTCCTAACATCTCTCTTAACTTAATGATAGTGTGCACCAAATCTTGATTTTCAGAACGAAGATTTCCAGAAAAATTCATGACTTCTTTAGTGTGTGCAAGATAATGATCAAGTTCGTTTGATGCTTCATCACGAGTATGTTTGAGTAAATCAAATATGACACCATATTCCTTTTTAACTTTTGCAAGGTCTTGTTCATATTTTGAGATTTGACATTTCAAAGACGTGTTTTGATCATCCAGTTGCTCAAATTTTGGATTAAAAGTTTTGGAATACAACTGGTTGATTTTGTTTTGCAAAGCAACTTCACGATTTTGACAATCTTTTTGACACCATTGAAGACGATGTTTTGCAGTTGAAAGCTCGTTTAACAGTCGTTCATTTTCAACTTTTAAAGACTTGATCTGATGCACATTATCAGTATTCACAACAATTTCAACAGAATTAATAGAATCAACAGAATCATAATCAGATGCATATGGCAAAGAATGCAACAACACAACATTATGGATATCAGCACAGATAACATCTTCCAAGAGTCGATCAACATCTTTTCGTAACATTTTCTTTTTACGTTTTGTATTAGAAATAGATGTTTCTGTTTTCTCGAAAACGATTTTCATCAATCCAAGTTCCTTATGAAATTCCCTTTCCCAATACAATGCACAATTTTTCAAAATTTTCACATGGGGTAAATTTTTTTTCTGAAAAACATCTCTTTGTTCTGGCGCCTGAGGCGATTGAAAATGTTCAACTTTTATTTCAGAGTGAAATTCAATTTCACGTTCTAAAAGTTTGAGGTCAGAAGTGAAAATGTCAAAATATCTAAGAATTTGACGATTTTTAGGGTTTGAATTTATTTCACTGAGTGAAGGTAAAGGACCATAAATTTGTGCATAGTTTGGTTGGGGAGCAACATTAGAAGACTCAGATGTTTTTGTGATAATCCTAGGTGTGTTAGAAGAATCCTTTGGTGTGACGAAAGTGACAGCTTTTGAATAGTTAAATGGTTTGTTATAAACAACATTTTCTAATTTTGATCGACTCTCGCCTTCTGCATCTAATTCCTCTTGACGATGATATTCAACAACACTCATAACAGAATCATCAACTTTATATTATGCACTGGAAACTTCAGGATTTGGTTTGAATGCTTTGGTTGAAAGCTTTGGTTTGTAATTAGCAAGATTCGGTCCATATCCATTTGGATTGGGTTTTAAAGTAAACTTTTGAATAGTTGTGATTGACTCACCATGTTTATAAACAACATTTCGAAACTCTTTAAGTTTGTTTTGTAAGCCGACAATTTCTTCAAGATGGTCATCTATTCGTTTCGTTGAATGCTTTTTGTATGCAGAGAACTGTTTTTGACAAGTTAACAACTCAACCTTGGCTTTTTGAGTTTCCAAAGTAAGAGCGTTAAGTTGCTTTTTAGGTTCATGTTTCAGTTGTTCTATTTGAGACAACAAAGCATTCTTCGATGCGACTAGATCACGAAACTGTTGTTCTAAAGATTTTTCGTTTTGATGTGATTTAGCAAAAGCGGCTTCAAAATCATCCATTTGGGACAGATAATCTTTAATTAAGAGATCAACATCTGGATTAGGCAAAGGTTCAGCGTGTTCAACGTGAGTCACAACATGATCACTATTCAGATCCTCAAGTATAACCACGGAGTCAATTTGAGTATCAAAGGTAACCATAAGATCATCTTGATCGTCAAATGTAACTACGGGGTCTATTTGAGAATCGTCAGAATGAGATGTAGACGACTCATTTTGAACATTCTGAGCCTTGCCGGATTCAGATGTTGGCGGAGATATTAGATCAGAGATGAATATGGTTTGTTTGGGTACCTGAGACAAGCCATCAGTGTCATACTGTTAGGAATTAGAAAATTCCATGTTGAAGTGTCGGTCACCCCAATTATGGTCTAGCATATGTTAGCTCGTAGACATGTCGTTATTTACGTTATTTAGTAGTCAATTAGTTAGTTTGTAGCGTAGAATAGTTTAGTGTATCACCGTGGAGGAAGGACGGGTCTTTACCCACTGTATACCTGATCAACAGGCCGATAGGAGGTCGTGTATTGTGTAACTATAAATACCCCTTCCATCCATGGAAGGGGTGGAGCTTTTCTTTAATCTAACCTTTTACAATTTGTGAACCAAGTCTCTAGCAAGAAACTCCCTCTCATCTACTTTCACTCTCTAATGGCAAACATGTATTTTGATCATCAAAGACCACCCGAATCATTGATAACGCTACACGCGTCGTTCGGGGTCAAGGAAACTTCCTTTTCTTCGAGCAAGTTTTATAACACCCTAGGCAGTGAACCTAATCGTTGTAGTGTAGTAATTAGGGTAAGCCACGGGTATTGATATCGTTCTCTAGGGGAATAGGAATGCTAGTAAGGAGTTACTACGCTAAGGTTGAGGTTGAAGAAGATTATTTTTGTATTTTTATATTTTATGAAATTGAAAGGTACGAATCTCGGGTATTGGATTTGGGGGTTGGTATTTCTGATTACTCTACTATTATCTAATTATCTAAACTAAGGTTGTGGGAGTCTATATCTAATTAATGTGTGCTCGTATGATAGTTTAAAGATGTGTTTACTTAGGTTTTACTACTCCTTAATTATCTCCTATTGATGGTTGAGCTGTCACGTCCTTATTCTTAGTTGCGTTGTGTGTCTAAAGTTGTAGGGTATGCGTTTCTCCCTAACTCTTTGAACTTACCAAAGGGTCTCGTCTACAAAACCCACTAGGGATGATAAACTCTTACTCTAAGGCACTCTTTGGATGGTTTAGCCTACAACTACTCAGGTAATTATATTCTAAGGTTCACAAAGATGAATCAAGCATTAAGTACACAACGAATGACCTATCGCATTACTAGATCATTAGTCAACTAAGATAAGAAACAACCAATCAATATTCAATAATTAAGTTTCATATTCCTAAGCAAACACACAAGTAAATTAGCCGGACATGGAGAACATGCAAGCATACACACAAATAATCAAAGACATAATTTAATTGATGAAGTAAAGACTTATCTTGATGTAAAATAGGGTTTAGAACCCTAAAATACTGTACAAGATACCCTTGGTTCGGTTTTAGGTTTTTACTCCAAAAGACTCTCTCTAAAACTGAAAAATTCGGATTCTATATATAAGATTACATATGCGACGGCGTCACCTTATGTTTCGTGACGCCGTCGTGTCGCCGTCATTAGGGTTTCGTCTTGGCCACGTTAACCTTGCGACGGCGTCACCTTATGCCTGTGACGCCGTCCTCTTCAGCTTCTGACGCCGTCTGGGTCACATCTAGGCCGTCTGAGTTGCGACGGTCTACTCCTTTAAAGCCCGACGCCGTCTCTTGAAAATACGAGTTTTGTCTTCTGACCCGTCACAAAATCCTACGACGGCGTCGCAGTTAAGCAGTGACGCCGTCGCCTTCTATTTTCAGCAGCTTTGAGTGTCTCGATTCTGACTTTGGCCATTTTCTTCGTATATTCGCGCCTTTTCGTCCAAATAAGTGCCATTCCAGCATTTTGCCCTCAAGAGACCTAAAAAGTGAAAAATGAACGATATTAAGCAATAACGGATATAAAAGTGATCAAATAAGGGCTAAAACGACCCCTCAAAATGGTACCTTTTAAAACCTTATCAAATATCCCTACACTTGTTATTTGCTTGTCCTCAAGCAAATGTGCTTTTAGCCAATTAATTTATAAGTTAGGGGTCATGAAGCATTAATTCAAAACGGTCCACAACACATATAAGCCCCGCAAAAGTCATAACAAGCACGGAAATTACATACTAGCACCTCACATGGGGTGTTTGGATACTCACATCTCTCTCGGGTGTATATATGAAATATAACAAATAGAAAATGGAAGATAAACACTCATTAACCGGTCCTAGTACATAGATTACCATAGGCTTGAGAATAGATCAAACCTCCGTCGCTTTGGCGTAAGCACCTAGGAAAGACTATCAAAGTGGTCTTTTAAAGGGTTGTAACGTTAGGCTTACGGTAGGGAAACAAGGGTTTGGTGGGATAGGCTATTTTGTGGTGGAAAGTAAAAAATCTCTATGTTAAATGCATACGAAGAATGGCGTTGCTAAGCCAAGACTCAACACTCTAAAACTCTAGGTAACGGAAATAAACAAACATAAATTTAAAAGATAGATGTAGGATGGTAGCCCGTATGTTTTTTTTTTTTTTTTTTTTTTTTTTTATCACTCTATTTTTTTTCTTTTTCTCTTTTTCTATTTTTTTTATCACTTGGGGTACATTATTATGCAAACAAAGGGAATTTGAATTTAACATTCCCTTCCCGTCATTTCATAAACTTTAACTTTTCCCATGAATCCCAATCGTCCCAAAACTGTATACAAAGGATATGACTCGACTTAGCAACTCATGCAAGCAACCAGATAATTGAACTAAGGGTTTGGGGTGATAACAATAATGCACTAAAAGTGAGTGCATATAGGGTAGGCTAAGGCGATTTGGGTGTATATTTGGGGGTGGGTGTAAACAATGCTCTTCATTGATATTCCGGAAAAACCGAAACATCACGAGAACCGCGAAAAGGATAGGCTCTGAGGGGTTAACTAGGGGTATCGTGTACTAAAGATGAGTACAGCGCAAAGGGTGTGGGGGAATTACTCAACCTATGTGGAAGAAGTAATTATATTACGGGTATCAAACAAGGGTTTATCCTAATGCCTCTTATCATTTAGTTATTCCTAACTACACAAGTGTAGCCTCACTTGCGATCTCGGAATGCATCACAAAACAAGTTCTAGAATCTAATATACTACCGGTTCACACTCTAAGCATTAAAGATGAATGCTTTTAATTCCTACTAATCTAAGGGCGATCCTCACATTTTGGGTGGAATTTGGGTGGTAAAGGGTTTTTTTGTGCTAGTCATGCAACTTCCTATCCGTGAGACGCTTTTGTTAAGACTAATGGCCCACTCCTATATGTCATGAAAAATTTTAAATTTGGTGCCAAAATTAACCTAACCGACATTTTCTCATGGTTTATTACACAAATGCACTTGGACAAAGCAAATAATCAAGGATAAGCATAGTTTCAAAGTTCCCGTTTTATTTTCCCTCCCTACACTTAAACTGAACATTGTCCCCAATGTTCCCCGAAAGTATCAAAGTTATGATAATGGAAGGTAATTAAAAACGAAAGAAACTAATACTCCCCTGATTAGCTCGGTAGGATCCGTGTAAAGTGGTGGTTAAATCCTTTCCAAGAAGAATTATTGCGTGAAAAGCTCCTTCCAATCTTATGTAACTTCTTCTTGACAAACTAAACCTGCACACTTGAAGAAAACAAACGAAACCTTCGCGTAAAATCGGCGGTAATAATATATATAAGACTCGATTTAAACTAGGATATAATGCTTGTGGAATGGATGTTTACAGAATTTCTAAGAAAATTAAGACCTGGAAAATTCCAAAAATTTATAAGTAGCTCAGAAAACGAGAAAAAGTAATCTGGTGTTTTTACTCCTTCCTGACGCCGTCAGGTTGCAATCCTGACGCCGTCAGGTTATCCTGACAAAAACTGGTCTGCGATTTTCTGGAAAAAATTCTGGAAAATTTACATCTTTAGAATCTGGAAAAATTTCTGCAAAAACATCCATTATGACTCGATACAAGCATTTGACTCGAACAAACAAACATATATATCTTTTAGTTAATTGTTATTCTCATGTTTACGTTTCTTTTGAAAACGTGTGTAATCCTCCCTACACTTATCCCTTATGTAAAATACCTTTATATGCAATTAAGACGAGGTTAAAAACAAAATAAAGCATTTTTACAAATTTAAACATGAGGATAAACAATTAATAAAAGACATATGACACTAACAAGCAAACAATTAAGCATGGGTTGCCTCCCACGAAGTGCTTTTCTTTATTTAAGAGTCTTGTAGCTAGACTCGTAGTCGTGCTCCTACGTTGCTTCACTACCGCCCTCTTGACGGTCTCTATCGGGGGATTCCATGTTGTAGAAGTGTCCTATGATGCACCTCTCTAAGAGTTCGTCCTCTCCCCACTCGGTCCTATATTTCGGTCCTAAGTTCAAACAATCTTTATAGAACCCGAAAATCTTAGCCATAACATAATCTACTCCCTTTTCCCTATCCTCATCATTCCTGTAATAGACCGACAGTTTAAGTTCCTTTTCATCATTAGAGAGTGATGAAAACTTCTCAATCTTAAACGGCATTTGGTAAGCTATGTCGTCGGTCTCATCCTTGAATCGCACTACTCCTAACGAGGGGTCATAGGTCATCCCGGTGCTTTCTATGAATGGTTTTCCTAGAATAACGTGGGACAAGCTAGGGTCTATGGCTGTGCTAATATCATCCACAATTATGAATTCCGTAGGGAACGTGAAACTACCTACATAGACGGGCAATCCCTTAACTCTACCAAGAAAATTGCACTTATCACTAGGATTATCGGGGTCTTGCCTAGTTGGGATAGGCTTCTTCATTATCCAATTGTAGTAGGTGCTAGTCATTATGTTGATTGGGGATTTGCGATCAATGTAGGCCTTTGCCACAAAAAGGTGTCCTATGCAACATGGTATGTTAAGATTCCAAGGGTTTCCAAACTTGATTCTAGGGCTTTTCCTAACATACATGTGACGGAGGTCACGCACTAAGTGAGGGTGGCGGGATAGTTCTTCTTCCGTAGGAAATTTGTTGAAATAGTCAATGTCTACTTCATCTACTTCCTCGGGTGTTTCATCATCCACAAGCGTATGGTCCTCTTCGTCGTCTGTTCTATCCGGTTTCACTAAGGCGATGGTATTGACGAATTGAACATGCTTAGTTAGCTTGCTTGGATCCTTAATCTCAATACTTGAAGGCTCGGGAGTTGAGATAGCACTAACCTTCTTATCACTATTAGTTATGGCTTTCAAAAGGTTGTCTATCTTCCTATCCATCTCGGCTTGTTGATGGTTAAAGCGGTCCGAGAGCTTAGCCATTTGGGTTTCTTGAGATACAACTAGGTTTTGCAACATCCCTTCGATGTTTTGTTGGTTAGGACCGTTAGGTGGGGGCCATGAGAAATCATTTGAGGTGAATTCTTTGGTTTGTCCCCAGTAGAAGTCGGGCTTGCTTTTCCATGCCTCACGGGTTTCATTGAAATTCCTAGGTCCGGGTATTGTAGGGAATCTTCCTCCCGTTCCATTAATACGCGAGGATGCGTAGTCAACGGAAGCATGTTCGGGGGATCGGGTGCTAGTGCGCGTGTTATGAGGATCACAAAACGGCTCGCACGAGGAAGAAACTTTGTCCATATGGTGTGAAGACTTAGGATTTTCGTAAGAACTCATGAGGAAGTTAACTTGATCTTCAAGTTTGATCATCCTACGGTCGGAAGGTTGTGAGTTGATGGAAGGCAAGGAGATTGCCTTGACGGTTTTAGGTAGCTCACGGGGGTCGTCCCAACTTTCGTTGTCGTAGAGGGCAAGGTCCTCTATTATACCCCATGATTCTTCCGCGGTGAGATCACTAAGTTTTCCACCGGCCGCTTGGTCAATGGATCGCTTAGTGGGGAAGTTGACATGATCATAAAAGATTTGGACTTGGAGCCAAAGATCAATGCCGTGATGAGGGACTTTATGAAGTAAGTCCTTGAATCGGGTCCATGCTTCGTAGAGAGATTCACCTTGACGTTGTTGGAACATCAAGATGTCATTCCTAAGCTTAGTGGTTCTCCCCGGTGGGAAAAATTGAGCAAGGAAGCGAGAGGTAAGATCATCCCAACTTGAGATGGAGCCGGCGGGAAGTCGCTCAAGCCAATTACTAGCTTGGTCCCGTAGAGAGAATTGGAAGAGACGCAGGCGCGTGGTCTCTCGAGTAGTAGCATCAAGGTCGATGGAATCGACAATTTTGAGGAAATCCCTCAGATGTTGATTTGGATCTTCGGAACGAAGTCCATGGAATGCACATCCGTTTTGCACCAACCGGATGGT
Organism: Chrysanthemum seticuspe; assembly: GCA_019973895.1. Lineage (NCBI taxonomy): Eukaryota > Viridiplantae > Streptophyta > Magnoliopsida > Asterales > Asteraceae > Chrysanthemum > Chrysanthemum seticuspe. Next base: position 245,250,500 of record BPTQ01000002.1, on the reverse strand, counting down.
GTCAGATCGCAGGGCCGTAGTTTGGGCTTGGTCGGGAAGCTCAATGGTGTTCCTATAGCCTAGGTGGCTTGGTCTTGAGTATTCACCAAGAGTACGGGCTCTTGGCGGGTCATTTGGTTGTGGGTTGATGAGTGGTGGTTGGTTATCATCCTCCATAATGAAAAGTGATGGGTATTACGAACAAATGTCACAAAGAAGGGGGATAGACTAAGAGAAAGCTAAAAATGAGAAAAAATTTTACTTGATAGGAATCAAGCAAAGAAACCTAAACGAGGTGGACTACTAACTAGCTATTCTATTCCCCGGCAGTGGCGCCAAAAACTTGATAACGCTACACGCGCCGTTCGGGGTCAAGGAAACTTCCTTTTCTTCGAGCAAGTTTTATAACACCCTAGGCAGTGAACCTAATCGTTGTAGTGTAGTAATTAGGGTAAGCCACGGGTATTGATATCGTTCTCTAGGGGAATAGGAATGCTAGTAAGGAGTTACTATGCTAAGGTTGAGGTTGAAGAAGATTATTTTTGTATTTTTATATTTTATGAAATTAAAAGGTACGAATCTCGGGTATTGGATTTGGGGGGTTGGTATTTCTACCGATTACTCTACTATTATCTAATTATCTAAACTAAGGTTGTGGGAGTCTATGTCTAATTAATATGTGCTCGTATGATAGTTTAAAGATGTGTTTACTTAGGTGTTACTACTCCTTAATTATCTCCTATTGATGGTTGAGTTGTCACGTCCTTATTCTTAGTTGCGTTGTGTGTCTAAAGTTGTAGGGTATGCGTTTCTCCCTAACTCTTTGAACTTACCAAAGGGTCTCGTCTACAAAACCCACTATGGATGATAAACTCTTACTCTAAGGCACTCTTTGGATGGTTTAGCCTACAACTACTCAGGTAATTATATTCTAAGGTTCACAAAGATGAATCAAGCATTAAGTACACAACGAATGACCTATCGCATTACTAGATCATTAGTCAACTAAGATAAGAAACAACCAATCAATATTCAATAATTAAGTTTCATATTCCTAAGCAAACACACAAGTAAATTAGCCGGACATGGAGAACATGCAAGCATACACACAAATAATCAAAGACATAATTTAATTGATGAAGTAAAGACTTATCTTGATGTAAAATAGGGTTTAGAACCCTAAAATACTGTACAAGATACCCTTGGTTCGGTTTTAGGTTTTTACTCCAAAAGACTCTCTCTAAAACTGAAAAATTCGGATTCTATATATAAGATTACATATGCGACGGCGTCACCTTATGTTTCGTGACGCCGTCGTGTCGCCGTCATTAGGGTTTCGTCTTGGCCACGTTAACCTTGCGACGGCGTCACCTTATGCCTGTGACGCCGTCCTCTTCAGCTTCTGACGCCGTCTGGGTCACATCTAGGCCGTCTGAGTTGCGACGGTCTACTCCTTTAAAGCCCGACGCCGTCTCTTGAAAATACGAGTTTTGTCTTCTGACCCGTCACAAAATCCTACGACGGCGTCGCAGTTAAGCAGTGACGCCGTCGCCTTCTATTTTCAGCAGCTTTGAGTGTCTCGATTCTGACTTTGGCCATTTTCTTCGTATATTCGCGCCTTTTCGTCCAAATAAGTGCCATTCCAGCATTTTGCCCTCAAGAGACCTAAAAAGTGAAAAAGGAACGATATTAAGCAATAACGGATACAAAAGTGATCAAATAAGGGCTAAAACGACCCCTCAAAATGGTACCTTTTAAAACCTTATCAATCATCAACACAATAAATATTACGATCCTACAAATGGTATCAGAGCCAGGTTTACGTGTTGTGTTGATTTGTTGTTGTTTTTTAATCATGTTTTAACTATTTTTAGTGTCAATTTTTATGGTCGGATAAGTTTTTTTTTTCTCTTGTATTGTGCTAAAACAGTTTTTTAAGAACAGATTTTTTTTGGGTATCTTTCTTTGGTCTAACACAAAAAGTTTTGGTCCAAGTAAGGTTATGTAGACTTTTTGTGTTACCAATATCATTGATTTTATTTGGTCTGAATTTGGTGGTCAAAACTTGTGGTCAAACAGTCTTTATACAACGATCTTGCTATCATTTCCGTTACCTTTTCTTGGTCAATCTGGGCAAACAATATTTTCATAGCAGTTTTCTGAGTTCGTTATGAATATGGTCGGAATCTTGGTCAGAAAAATCGCCGGAAAAATTAAAATGGTCAAAGTTTTGTGCTAGCGAGTTGACTGAGTTTTCGTAGCGACTTGTGATGAAAACTATAGCGACTTGACATTATTGAATGTCAAGCGAGTTGTTAACTGTACTATGTAGCGACTTGTCACTATATTGATAGCGACTTATGTTAAATATACTAAAAAGGTAGCGACTTGACAACTGTTTAGCAACTTGGTAGCGAGTTGTGTGCTAAAAGGCTATAGCGACTTGTATCATGATAAAGATATAGCAACTTGGAATCATGACTTAAAGAAGGTAGCAACTTGACTCTCAAGTGTAGCGACTTGACCACAAAAACTTAACAGAAATATGATGAAAGTTGTAGCGACTTGTCCTTATGCATAAACTAAAAGTTGACTTGACCACAAAAATACTCAATACCAGTTATCAACTACTCATAAGACCTCAGTCTTATAACATCATTGGTCCATGATTCTACCAGAAAACGTGAAGATTAGAAGAGGTTCATTCAGTTCCGAATACCACTTCCATCAACATCATACTACAATCATATCCTAACTTCAATCCCATCTCAAACACAAACCTAGATCAAGACTCGACTCATATCAAAACAAGATCTCAGCTTTCTTTCTTTCGTGGCACTCAAAGGCAACATCAAGACCACAAGGGTCTAATACACGAATAAAGATGTTCATCACAGATCTACAACTGATGAAGGCTTGCTTCATTTTTGTTATTATTCAAACTTAATGAAACGATATTAACAATGGTGTTAACACGTTTTCCATTGGTTCGTGTTACTTGAATTAAAACAAATTGTATGTAGCTAATATGAAACCTACCGTGATGCTTGTCCTCGTGGCCTCCACTAGAACCAAAACCATCCCTGTGGTATTGACTCTCTTGCCATCCTTGTGGCAACGTCAAAAGGAGCACCAAGAAGTACCTTGTTTTATTTTATGGATCGATTAATAATTAGATGAAGGTTACTTTTTCTTGGATGTATTTTGTGGAAGGAAGAGAGGCGTATCATCATTGGTGATAATCTGCATTTTGGTGAGAAATAGAGGGGGGCGGATCTTTTGAGAGAAAAATTAGGGTTAGAGTGTGTGATTGGTGTGGTTTTAATACCCGAAGGATTAGGGTTATAACTGATTTGGATCATGTTTTGTCAGCATGGGCCTAACTCTTTGGATCGTGTCTTTTGGATTTGGTATTACTTCCTAAATGGGCCCAGATCATGTGATATCTTTATGGACCGAGAATGGGCTATATCTTATCATTCACATATGGGCCGAATTATTTTGTGGAATATTGTGTGCTTATCATTGACTGGGTCTCGAGTTTCAATTCATGAGCTGCTATCTTTATTTGTTGAGTCTTGGTTATAGGATAAATGATAAGGATCATATGAAATGGTTGTTAAAGGTGTTTGTCATCCGAATTTGTCTAATTCAAAGAATGTTGTTTGATTCAAGTCTTAAATTCTAAGAGTACTTAATTTCGGATGGGCTTCTTAATTTCGGATGTACTAATCTTAAGTGGGCTTGAGTTGGATCGAACGTGATGTTGAGTTATACCGGATGTTATACTAAGGCTTTTTGGAACGGGTATTAATACTTTGTTTATGAAATACGAGTTGTTAGTTGACAATGAGATTTGATGATAAGATTCGATCGGTTATGAGGTTTGGTACTTTGGTATATACATCTTCACAAAGAATATTATGTCACGGCTAAAAGTATTCATTGGAAAATGTTGACTACGGGGTTGTTTGGAAGGTATCTCTTATTTGGATTTGTCGTGAGGTTTTCCGGGCGCGGTTACTTATTTCGTCTTCTTTCTTTCTACCCTTCCGCGAAGATGACTTGTTTGGGCGTTTATAGAGGGTGATAAAGACTTGGCTATTTAGTTGTGTTTGTGATTCTTTCTTACTTAACCCACAACGTAGCTATCACTTCGGTGTCTCACTCAGTTGAGAATGTCAAGAGGTTTTGTACATTGGGTACACCGTTTCTTCTTCACAAGGATCAGTACAAGTTTAAGTAACAAATATGGGGAAGTTCACTTCATGATCAAGTTTGACATATCGGGTTTACTTCACCAAGTGGTCACAGCAACAGCCGTCAGAATGCGTGAATGATGTGTTTACCAAAGTGTTTATTGGATGGTTGATGATGTTGTTGATGTTGGATTATGAACCACTGATGAACCACTGCATGTTCCCCTAAAAACAAATATTCACCGAAACCAAAGTTGTCAAAACACATTCAAGCTGACATTGTTTACGGTTTTGTCTTGGTTTTGTAAAATCCCGCGAAAGAAACTATTTCTCGGTTCAAACCATAGAATTGTAAAATCCCGTATTGATGGAACCATCCTGGAGAAAGGAAAGTGTATTTGGGGATTTCATCTGATGCTGGTGCTACGGTTTCTACTTCGAAGAAGGGATAAAAAGGATGTACTTCATGTATTGGATGTGTGTTTGGATTTTCGTCATGGCAGTTTGGTTATTATATGGTTTTACGAGGTTATGTGTTTTTAACCATGGTCGGGATGAAAACCATTATCATAGTTCACTTAAAACGTCAAAGAAGGCTAGATTTGAGTTTTTAACCAGAAGATGTGACAACGACGTTAATTCACTATTATTTATTTGAGATTGAAGTGAAATATCACGGGCGAGTGTACTTAGTATCTGAAGGTATCGGGGATGGTTGGATGAAGATTCTTCAAGATTCTTGTTCGAGCTTATTATCAAAACGAAGACTTGGAAATCTAGTTATTGTTGGGTGTCTTTTACCTTTTCTTTTACCACTTGGGGGAATTGGGCTCGTACCACCACAAAATAACTATCACTTTAAGGAGTTACGTTGTAATGCTCAGTGTCACATTCAATTGTAGATTTTCAAGAGGTGATATACGTCTAATACTCGATGGTTGGTTGGTTGAAGAGTATAGAGTACTTAGAGATTCAAATGGGCATGAAGTCTCGGCACCGCTCTTTGTTACATATGTGCAAGTTTAAGTCACGAGTTCGGGTTAGTTTACTTCAGGGTCAAATTCATCATATTGGGTTTTCTCCATAAGCTATCACTACAAAGAGCCTACTGAATGATAATGGGATTAATTACATGTTTTGCTAAGAGAGTTGAAAATAGAGAGATTATGACGTATGAACACTACAGTTCATGCCTCGTACTCTAAAGAAAAGAAAAGTGTACGTGTCAGTGCGCTTTATCTTCAGAAGAAGAGAAATCTTCTCTATTATGACCATTCTCATCAACATGCTTCATGCTTTTTCCATGCGCTTTCAATTATCAAGTGAACCGGGCTATTGTTGATTGTTTTCTGATTCCACTTTCTCAACTATAATGACGATGGCGACATCCTGTGCTAATTTTGCGGGGGAGAAGTGCGAATAGACTACATTTGGATGATGTTCACTTGTTTAATCAAGAATGGCATCTCCGTATGCGATTCTTGAGGGGGAGAAGAAGTGTGATAATTCTGCATGGTTGATTGACTTATGAGAATATATGGTCATACGGCTCCTAACTCATGTAAGAACCGAGCTTCTTCTTATCAGATCATCTTTACATGGAGTTTCTTCTAAGAGCCGTTGGTTGACATCTTCACTCGGATTGATGAGTTTATCGACAAAGTGCTTCCGGTTAATGCTTCACGTATACATCAACATGATGATTCCGAACAATCTCTCTGTTCTTGTTTGATGTGATTGGTAGTTTGGTGTTACCATCTTGTGTGTTCGTTGCGGCCTGATTGTTGATTTCCTTGATGAACATCTTTCTGTTCTTGTTTGATTGGGAGGGATTTTAGTTAAGGGGATTTGCAAGATGTAAGTTAATTGGGATGCTTTTTGGTGTGAGTTGAAGATGTTAACACTCTATTCCCCATTCGGACAATCTTGAAGAAGGTCGAGTCTACAGTCTGTTCTACATTTCCTGCTATATGTTAGAAGACCAAAGACGAGTTGCATTTAATGATCTAAAGACTTCTTCTTAATCTGGGCATTTATCAAAAAGATTGTCGGTTTAGGGGAGAGCACTAATTGGGGGAGGGTGAAATGTCTGATTTAATCCCCAATTAGACTTGCTCACATTCTTCAGCAAGTTGATTCTCACTAGAGTTCAAGTGTTCTTCTCAACAAATTTCTAGTATACGGGCTTACAATGAGTTGCTGATTCTGAAGTATCAAAACCAGCAAGGGGGAAGGAGACACACATCTAAACGCGAGTAAACTTGATGTACTTAATTCTTCTAAGTGATTGAAGATATCCCGAGAAGACATATGTCATGACCGCAGAGAAACTCAAGGTTTTACTCATCAAGGCGTTTAGTGTTCTTATTCCAACTATGTGAGGGAAGAGATGGAAGAGTTAGTTTCTGAAGATGAAAGAGGTACACAAGTGTGTGATGATTTCGATGTTATCGCAATCATCAGGGGAGAGAGATTGTGTACATTGGGGATGCTCAGCTGTTTTACTTGAGGGCTTAATCTGTGATTCAGAGATATGATCACTTATTCCGGTGTTGACATCCGCAGAGATTGTCACCCGCAGAGATAATCAGTGATTCGGCCTGCTTCTTCAATGTTATAAGTTATTCTCTCTTTGGGCATTCAGGTACTTCGGGTTCTTGAGCTTCATACACTTTCTTCAGAGGGAGAGAAAAGTATACATCGGGGTTATTCTTTGGCTATTGGACTTAATCTGCTACTTCGATGGTATAAGTTTCTCTGTCTTCGGGTATATGTGTATTCGGGTTCGTGAGCTCTAGTCTAAGAGACTGACTGCATCAATTCAACTACGTAGGGGAAGTTGTCTCGTGACACCTTTTGGGATTGACTGGTTCAGACTTCAGTGGAAAAGGAATTTGAGAAGAGTTATTTAAGCGTGGGATGAAACGTTGTTGTTCTTCTATTGGATGATATAACCCCGAACGATGAATCACGATGATTATTCTTAAAAGGAGCAGCAAGTTCGATGATAATGGTGTGCTTCTTTGTGCATCTGGCTAATGGAAGCTTGAAAGAAAGCTTTGAATCTGCTCAGCTAAAGGATTTTCGGTTTGGGGGGAAGCTGCCAAAGTCTCTCATTCTTAAAGGCTCAATTTTTTCTCTTCAAGAGCCTCGGAAGCTTTGGTGGTGGATGTTTAAGAGATGACGATTTCTATCTTCTACAACAAGGCTGCTCGATATCCTTATCTTGGTACTCGTATCATCATCTTTATTAAACTATATCATCTACTCTATCTGTGTAAATATTTATCAAAAACCAAATACAAAAATATAAAACCAAGAAAAAGAAAATAGAAAAATATAAAACCAACAAAAACCCATAAAAATCAGAAAATTTGAAAAATACCAAAAATATTGTTTTCTCAAGACATGTCTTCTGGTATCGATAACATCTGCGGTCTTAGAAATGTCATTCAATAATGGCACAGGACCATAGATGAAGTTCGAGCAGGAGGTGTAAATATTCTTTTTCAAAACATGTCTCAAAATATGGCTTACAGTTATCTCAGACTGTAACCCGTGCTTAAACTATGGCTTGCTATTATTTCCGATAGCAACCCGCTCTTCAAGAAAGGAAAGTGCTACCACTAGAACAAAAAGTGGATTTGGCCACACCGAATATGTGTGACGATATACATATAGTCACACATGTTTTTTTGGCCGTGTGTGACTAAAGGTCGCGCGACCATAGGTACCCTATGGTCACGTGTTTGACTTTTTTTTAGTCTCTATTGCAAAAGAGTAACCAAAACCGTAACATGTGTGACTAATTAGGTACAAATTTTGTTGGATTAATCCGTATTAGTGACCATAAACACTGTATAGTCACACAAAGCATGTTTGTTTTGGGTATTTAGTCACATACAATTAAGCATAAAGTGGCAAAAAGTGTTAATAAGTGTGACCATATGTTGTTTAAGGTGAAGAAATATGTCTTTTGTGTGACTATTGATCATCTAATGGCCACTTGAATTTTATATTTGTGTGGCCTTTTCTAACATTTAGTCACACAAAGCATTTTTGTTTTGGGTATTTAGTCACATACAATTAATCATAAAGTGGCTAAAAGTGTTAATAAGTGTGACCATATGGTGTTTCAAGTGAAGAAAGGTGTCTTTTGTGTGACTATTGATCATCCAATGGCCACATGAATTTTATGTTTGTGTGGCCTTTTCTAACATTTAGTCACACAAATCATGTTTGTTTTGGGTATTTAGTCACATACAATTAACCATAAAGTGGCTAAAAGTGTTAATAAGTGTGACCATATGGTGTTTTAAGTGAAGAAATGTGTGTTTTGTGTGACTATTGATCATCCAATGGCCACTTGAATTTTATGTTTGTGTGGCCTTTTCTAACATTTAGTCACACAAAGCACATTTCTTTTGGGTATTTAGTCACATGCAATTAATCATAAAGTGGCTAAAAGTGTTAATAAGTGTAACCATATGGTGTTTTAAGTGAAGAAATGTGTCTTTTGTGTGACTATTGATCATCTAATGGCCACTTGAATTTTATGTTTGTGTGGCTTTTTCTAACATTTAGTCACACAAAGCATGTTTCTTTTGGGTATTTAGTCACATTCAATTAATCATAAAGTGGCCAAAAGTGTTAATAAGTGTGACCATATGGTGTTTCAAGTGAAGAAATGTGTGTTTTGTGTGACTATTGATCATCCAATGGCCACTTGAATTTTATGTTTGTGTGGCCTTTTCTAACATTTAGTCACACAAAGCATGTTTCTTTTGGGTATTTAGTCACATTCAATTAATCATAAAGTGGCCAAAAGTGTTAATAAGTGTGACCATATGGTGTTTCAAGTGAAGAAATGTGTGTTTTGTGTGACTATTGATCATCCAATGGCCACATGAATTTTATGTTTGTGTGGCCTTTTCTAACATTTAGTCACACAAAGCATGTTTCTTTTGGGTATTTAGTCACATACAAATTAAGCATAAAGTGGCCAAAAGTGTTAATAAGTGTGACCATATGGTGTTTTAAGTGAAGAAATGTGTGTTTTGTGTGACTATTGCTCATCCAATGGCCACATTAATTTTATGTTTGTGTGGCGCTTTCTAACATTTAGTCACGCATCGAATTAAGCAAACTGTGACAAAAAAGTGTTAATAATTGTGACTATATGAATCTTTTAGTCACATATAAGAAATCAATATATATCAAAACAAATTCTAATATATAAAAATATATTCAAATACAATAAAATTGGAATGTATATAAAATTGTAATGTCGTACATAATAAAATTCTCAATAATTTAACGACTTCTGACTCTTGATCTTCTTAGCTTCCTTTTGCATGGTATGACTAGAGACGTAGCGCTTCGTATGTAATTTAGGTGCAGTTCTGTTCTCACCAATCAGTTTTATGGTACTTGGTGGTGTTACCTGTAGGAAACAAAAGCCGGGGTATCAAACACTGAATTAAATATGAAGAATGATATATGTAGGTTTATAAAACACATGCATCTATGTACCTTTTCATCGAAAACCACTTGATCCTTTGGCCATGCATAAAAACCACCTACTGCATCCTTAACTGTTTTGAGACCGTTACTTCCTACATCCGGTATGCACGCTGCATCCACTAAAGATTTTTCAATAGACACTCTGTAGCAATCCTTTGGGAGTGGTTTGTTATGAAGCATTTGTTTTCCATCAGTTTTGTACACGGTACCCTCCGCAATAATAGTTGATTTCTTTAAGTGCCACAGTCTGCACTTAATTACCTAAAAAGATAATTTGTTGCATGTATATATGTATCAGTAATTAATTAAACTAAAGAACATATGAAAATGTTTAAATACATACTTGTGGTAGTACTGTTAATGGAGACTCCTGTTCTTGTGATCCAGAAAGTTGACGTGAAGAATCCTTTCGTTTTGATCTAGTCGATTTCTTAGATGCGACAGATTTAACAGTTTCCTATATGTATAATACACGGTAAATAAATAATGTATGTAGAATTCAAAAATCCCAGGGGGGGTGATTTATTACTTACACTTATTTGAATTTCCTTTTCCAAAGTTGCAAGTCCATTAGACTTCTCAATGCTCGCAACTTTCTCACGTCCAGCAACACGTGTTCCGGCATCCTCATCAGCACTGCTATTTAAAAGATTAATGTTCACCGGAGACACCTGAAATATAAATTGTTTAAGAAGACTGCAGCAGTATTTAAAAGGGTAAAAAAAAGATGGAATGTTACTTTCTTATGTCTTACTTCCGTTTCTGTCAATGGAGTTGAAGTTGACTGCAACTGCCCCCTTTGTGCAGCCAATTGTTTCATCAAATCCTGTATTACCGCCTCTTTTTCTTGACGTTGGCGCCTCTCATCATCAAGTTCACTTTGAAGTAATACCACTCTTTCATCAGATGCTTGTCTTATTCGAGGCAGATCAAAATACCTCTTGTAGGTTACTCCACCTCCCACTCCTCTCGCATATCCTCCCTTTTCCTTACCTAATACAAATGTCATGGCATCAGTGCCATGATCAAGCTTCAAGGTTCCTTGTTTGATCTTCTCCTCCGTCTCTTTCTGCACACACAATATGGGAAATAGGTTATTTAATTCTACCAGTATCAAATTATAAATAACAGTATTAACTTATAACTAACAGAATTAATTAATAACTAACAGTTTTAACTAATACACTATCAGTTTTAACTAATACACTATCAGTATTAACTTATAACAAACAATAAACATAATCATAAAATGAGTCAAACTTACAATTTTTTGTCCAACTGTTCTGATATCATCATCGTGAAATTCTCCGTCTTTATTCACCCTTCCTTTCAACCACAGCGTACCACGCGGTGGTTCTTCATCTGGTTCAATTTCTTTATTCTCGATCTTATAAACATCAAATACATACACTTGTAAGATAAACCAATATAAACGAAAGTATGATGCTATTAAATGCAAATGTTTAATGTTTAATGTTACCATTTTATCCATCACACGGGCGTATCCACCTCGTCCCATTCTATGCTGATAAACAGACTTGGAACGCGCCACTTTAGATGCAGCTGATTTCACCTTGCAACACAAAATAAAAAAGGTGTTTAGATGTAGTAATGCTGATAGTATACAACTAATATATATGGAAACATCAAATGTGACAGATATTTGAACTTGAATAAAAATGAATAATTAACACCTTGTATTCCTCGGTGGCCGTGTAGTTTACAAAATTTACCCAATCTTCAGCTTTTATAATTGCACTATACTTCGCCGGGACTTCATTAAGTTTTGAAAGGGTATTTTGGTTGGGCAATATGTAGTTTTCGGTCAATTTCCTTCTGAAATTCCTTAGAAGTTGACCAAGACGATTCATTATCAGCTTTCGGACAGTCAAGCCAACATCAAAATATCGCTGCAAAGATTAACACAATGTTGTTAATTAGTTGCACATAATGTAAATGCAGAGATAAACTTATTAACACCTTGTACCTACGACAGCCAAGCCACTACTAGTTAAAAAAAAGTATATGTGTACCGTGATTTCGTCCCACATTTTATCTCTTGCTTCTGAATCAACCTTCCTCCAGGATAGAATCCTGACACCTATATGCTCACGAACCAAATCACCCAAAAAACTCGAAAACAATGCCCTGTTTTTTCCTGATATCCTATTCAGTGCATCGACGGTTACACTGACCTTTATTCCGTCGGTTTTTCCATAATCCCTGCGAAACTTAGCTAACCTAGTTATGCCCCTCTTAACAACATTCGCATTTGAATGGTTGTTTTCAGCATCCTCACCCTCATCTGAATACGCCTCTGATTCATATCCAAATGGGTTATCATTTTCACGATCAGAATAAACCAAATCATCCTGACAATTGGTTTGAGTTGCCATGATTCGTCAGAAGTAATGTGTTAAAGAAAATTAGTAAACTTAATTGGTAAATAATGGTGTAAAAATTGAAGTTCTGGTTGTTTTGCTTGAATCCTGATTTATTGGAGTAAAATTAGGGCTCATTATGGGGCAGTTTTTCAAATAAGGAAACCATAAATTCCTAAGTACTTTTAAAAATTTTGGCTGAAATTTGGCTCTAAATTTCATAATTTTAAAATGTGGCTCCAAATTGATAATATAGAATTTAAATATTTCATTTTTGGCTGCATTTTGAAACCAACACACCCATGACAGAAATGGTTCTTACCCACAGTCCCAAACACCCATATAACTTCAAACCAGCTGTATCAAAGCACATATAACTGCAGCTACACTAAAATCTCACCACATGGCGCATACAAATGAAGAAACAAAATAAAAAAAATGGAATTAAAGCAACTAATTAAGCAACTATAACTAATAAGCAGTCCCATATAAACAAGTAAGCACAAAAATAATCAAATCCAACCAAGGACTGCTGACACAACAAACAGCCCTGATACCTTACTTTAAGCCTATAAATAACCTATTTATAAGCACTTAAATAAGCTCTAACATCCTCCAACAGTAAAAAAAATCAAGAAATCATGTAAATGCAATTAACTTAAAGCAAAAACAACAACAAAAACACCCTAAAAATTGACAACAACCTAAAAAATGAACAACCTAAGCAAAGCACTTATGAACCGCATATCCATGACTCAACATTGAACAGAGTTTGGATCAACCTCAAACCTACAATAATACATTCTACCAGATATGAACTTAAACACCACAACCAATTCCTAAATGCAAAACAACATTAAAAAAAGATGAAACAAACTAGCGAGCGCAACCCATTCCATTCCATTGGATAAACCATCAAAAGATCCATACATGTTTCATCGTTAATATATCTACAAACCATAATATTAAACCAAGACATTAGACATTATAAACAGATGACACTATAGCAAAAGAAACCATCCCTTTACATAGCGAGCAACCCTTCAACCATTCATCGACTTAATTTGTTCTTCCTTGGTCTCGATATCCTCCTCAGCTTGAGTAATGAGATCATTCAACCCCTGCAGCTTAGTCCTCGTAGCCTCCATGTCATGCCTAAGATCCATCAATGTGTCAAAATATTCATCCCCATCTCCAATAGCTACCATCTCAGCAATTAAAGCATTAAAATGCGCAATCTCATTCTTTACTGTGGTGGCCTCTTCGCGCATCCGGTTTATAAAGCCACGGAGACTGGAAATTTGCTGAGCCTTGAAGAAACTCATGTAACCATCAACAGTTGTCTCCCCGCTAAACTCAATTAGGTCATCAATAACACGCTTAGCCAAATGGTTTTGTGGTGATGGTGCTGCCATTGATAATGAAATTGGGTAAAATATGATATTATTGAAAGATTGCAAAGAAAGGTTGAAGAAGAGTTGTGGGGATAGTGTGATAGAGAAGATACTTGTAACTCCTTATGAATTCAAACTATAAAGACCTAAACTTTAAAACCGCAAAACAAGTCCTCGTTTTAAACTATCACTATAAATTAATTAGGGGTGTTTATCCGTTTGGTTATCGGGTTGTTTGGTTTTGTTAAATCGGTAATCTTTTTATTCGGTTCAACACGAAAACCGAACCGAACCGAACTAGAATTAAACCGAAGCGAGCCGAAAACCGAATATGAATTCACTTCGCTTCTTGGGTTGACCCGAAAAGTCTTAAAAACGGATAAACGGAAAGAAACGGACTAACGCAGACGGAAACGTGTAAGAACGTAAGAAAACGTATGGAACTTAAGAAAATGTACATTAATATGTAAAACATATGAAAGCGTATGAAAACGGACGAAGATGTCTAAAATAGATGAAAACGGGTAGAAATGGACGAAAACGGTCAAAAAACTTATACAAACGGACTAAAACATGAAAAACCCAGCGAGAAAGTGTAAACACGGACGAAAACGTGTAAACAAAAACGTAACGTATAAAAACTGATTAAAAAGGATAAAGTCGTACGAAAACGGTTGAAAAAGTATGAAAACAGACGCAAACGTGTAAAACCGTATGAAAATGTGTAACAGTGTAAGAAAGCGTATGAAAACGGCGAAAAAGTCTTCAAAACATATGAAAATGGCTAAAACGGACAAAAAACGAACTAAAGCGGACGAAAACGTATAAGAACGTAATAAAATGTATGTTAATATGTAAAACATATGAAAACAGACGCAAAACGTCTAAAATAGATGAAAACGGCTAGAAACGGACGAAAACGGTCAAAAACTTATACAAACGGACTAAAACATGAAAAACCAGCGACAAAGTTTAAACACGGACGAAAACGTGTAAACAAAAACAAAAACGTATAAAAACTTATTAAAAAGGACAAAGTCGTACGAAAACGGTGGAAAAAGTATGAAAACGGACGAAAACGTGTAAACAAAAACAAAAACGTATAAAAACTTATTAAAAAGGACAAAGTCGTACGAAAACGGTGGAAAAAGTATGAAAACAGACGCAAACGTGTAAAAACGTATGAAAATGTGTAAAAGTGTAAAAACGTACAAAAACGGACGAAAACATGTGAAAAGAGATGAAAACGTGTAAAAACGTACAAAATCGGAAGAAAACATGTACAAAACTAAGAAAACGTATGAACACGGACGAAAACATATAGGACAGACTAAAATGCACGAAAACGCACAAGGGTTGTGTTACCGTGCCCAACGTATATAACGCAACCCTAAACACAGTTTCACACAATGTTTTGAGTAAGACACATGAGTTAATGATTTTATGTCATCCTGAAATGTCAAAATTAACGTGCCCACCTTTAATAACTTTAATACAATTCATATAACCTTCACACTATAATATGGGTCAAAAGCATTGGGTTATAGTTGCTTA
Source organism: Chrysanthemum seticuspe (assembly GCA_019973895.1). Taxonomy (NCBI): domain Eukaryota; kingdom Viridiplantae; phylum Streptophyta; class Magnoliopsida; order Asterales; family Asteraceae; genus Chrysanthemum; species Chrysanthemum seticuspe. Next base: position 245,235,470 of record BPTQ01000002.1, on the reverse strand, counting down.
GAGTTTCATTTTACGACATGATTCAATCAATAGTATATATAAAATTATATCTGAAACCATGTTACGGTTTTGGAAATTCGCGTTCGGTTTAGGAAATTCAAACATTCAATCAATAGTATATATAAAATTATAGTCACACATGTTACGGTTTTGGAAATTCGTGTTCGGTTCGTGATCGGGTGATAAAGAATAATGAAAGATATTTGGATTTTGTGAATAAATTGATGAAACATACACTAAAAACAAAAAAAGAGCAAGGTTAGATCAAGTGGTTAACACTCTTGCCTCTGGAGAAAGAGGTCAAGGGTTCGATCCTTACCCCTTGCAAGGCCGGAGGTTCTTTTCTACCTTTGGTAGAAAAGAAAGAAGCCTCTCAAGGGTTCGATCCTTACCCCTTGCAAGGCCGGAGGTTCTTTTCTACCTTTGGTAGAAAAGAAAGCAGCCTCTCAAGGGTTCGATCCTCACCCCTTGCAAGGCCGGAGGTCCTTTTCAACCTTTGGTAGAACCGGAAGCAGCCTCTCTACCTTAGGTAGGGGTAAGGCTGTCTACGTCTCAACCTCCCACATACACTGTGGAAGACGATATTGGGACCCATAACCCGTGGAAGACGGTACTGGGAGTTAGTTTATTTTTTTTATTTTTTTATTTTTTTAAACTAAAAACAACTAAATAAGCAAATAAATCAACTAACAAAAGTCGAAATAACGTAAAGGGTAAAAGTCATAAAATAACAACGTACTTTCTCAAATTTACCGAGTTGAAACACATACTTTTTTATCAACATATATACCCACGTACTTTCGAATTTTGTTCCGACTTCACCCATATGACCGATTTATATTAATATAATATTATATTAAATAATATTATTTTATTACAATATGGGTAAAGTTGGAACAACATTTGAAAGTACATGGGTGTATATGTTGATAAAAAAGTATGTGTTTCAACTCGGTAAATTTGAGAAAGTACGTTGTTATTTTATGGCTTTTACCCTAACGTAAAATGCACTTAATCCTAAAAATACCAAATATTGTAAATTTAAGCATAAAATTTAAAATTATTTTTTAAAAGTCCTAAATACTTAAACATATATATATATATATATATATATATATATATATATATATATATATATATATATATATATATATATATATATATATATTTTAAATTATACTTTTCTGAAAAAAATCATTAAATCATAAGAGAAAAAACATTTTTAAACTAATATGAAAAATTTTCAAAAATTTAAGCAAATTTAAAATTCCCCCCACAAATTAAATTTATTCCCCCCAAAGTTTGCATCAAGGCATTTCAAACTAATTGCAAAAATTAACTCGATCCTCCTCCTCCTCCTCCTGTACCGCCACACCTCCCTCTCATCTCACTACAAATCCCGTCACCACCACAACTCTCCCGTCATAGACCCACCAGTCCCGTCACCACTGGTAAGTATTGTTATCTTCCTTTTGTACACATCGTTCTAACACATAAAATAACCCTGTTAAGCCTATTATAATTGAACATTTGTTTCGAGATATCCTCTTGTAAATTATGTCAGTTTCTTGTTAAATTTAGATAGTTAATTGGTTAAAAAATTTAAGAAACCCTGTTAAGCCTGTTACCACATGAACATGGAACCATAATTTAGCTAGTTAATTTCTTATTTTTCCTTGACCCAAACATCCCTTTAGGAACTGTTTCATTAGACTTTATTCAATTCTTAGCATAATTCAATACGACATTCAATCTTTGAGCTATCCTCATTACTTGGAATGTATTTTTTAACTTTTAAGATCATCAATTGAAGTTTGATGTTGTCTTGTATAATCTTCAATAACTTGGACTGTCTTTTTAACATGCCTGCAGGGACTACATTTATAAACATTGCTGCTCGGATAAGTGGGACACATTTATAAACATGGACAAGTCTTGGATAGGAACTAATAGGACCAACAAATCTTATGTTGATGGAGTAGCAGCGTTTATTGATTATGCAGTACACAACTTGCGGAAGATGGGGAACATCGACCCACGAGTTAAGAAAAATGATCTTTCAATGCCATGTCCGTGTACAGATTGTTTAAACCACATAGAGCATCAAGTGGAGAAAGTGCAGTTCCATTTATTCAGCAATGGGTTTGATCTAAGCTACCTAAACTGGACTAAACATGGAGAGAAGGATGAGTCATCAATAAGTACCGAAACACCTGTTAACGCTACAACAGAGTTTGTTGACGACACGGATTTTGCTTCAGATATTCCAACAGATGCCCCAGCAACAGTAGAAATGGTTAATGCTACAAAAGATAATTTTGATGAGGATGATCTTGTCAAGTTTCAACAATTATTATTAGACGCAGAGAAGCCTCTTTACGCAGGATGTCCTGACTTCACAAAGATGTCCGCAATAGTTAAACTACTCAACTTGAAGGGTAAGTATGGATGTTCTGATAAGTTCTTTACTGAATTACTAGGATTGTTAAAGAAGATGCTGTCTGCTGGTAACGAAATGGTGGAAAAAACTTATGAAGCCAAAAAATATTTGAAATTGATGGGATCAGGATACAAAAAGATACATGTTGTATCAACAACTGCCTTCTTTACTGGAAGGGTGACAAGGATTTGACTGCGTGTCGAACTTGTGGGATATCAAGATGGAAGGTGGATAATAAGACTAAGAAAGTGTACGAAAACATTCCAGCAAAGGTAATGTGGTACTTTCCAATTATACCAAGACTGCAACGACTATTTAAGCTAGAAAGTATTTCAGAGGATTTAAGATGGCACGCGACACGGAGGATAACCGATGGTGTGTTACGTCACCCCGCAGATTCAAAGGCATGGCGTACCATAGATGAAAAATTCCCCGAAATTGCTGAAGATCCAAGAAATCTACGGCTAGGAATATCGGCTGATGGGGTTGACGTCAACTCAGGAAATAGGCATCACAGTGTATGGCCAGTTTTAACGGTCATATACAACCTTCCTCCATGGTTGTGTATGAAAAGAAAGTTTATCATGCTTTCGGTATTAATATCGGGATACCCGGGAAATGATATCGATGTTTTTTTAGAACCGTTTGTTGATGATCTGCAAACCTTATTCGATACAGGGGTTGATACATATGATGCATCCACAAAATATAACTTTAATCTACGTGCCGTTGTGTTATGGACAATAAATGATTACCCTGCACTTGGTACATTATGTGGCTGCCCGTACAGTGGATTCAAAGGTTGTGTAGTATGTGGGAAAGATACAAACTGTGTTAGACTTTCTGCCTCATCCAAGCAAAGTTATGTTGGTCACAGACGATATCTACCATATGACCATCCGTTCAGAAGGCAAAGGAAGGCATTTAATGGACAACAAGAATTTCTCCCGGCTCCAAACCCAATGACCGGGGAACAAATATACAACGAGGTACAACATATTGAAAATAAGTGGGGAAAAGGAAAACGAACAAACAATAATGCATCAGAAAACCAAGAAGATACGACAGGTAGAGGTGGGAAGATTCAAAAGCAGAAAAGAAACATAACAGAAGTAGAGGGTAGTTCAAGCCAAGTAAACGGACAAAACGGTGTGTATTGGAAGAAATTCAACATTTGGTATCGAAAACTTAGGTATTGGAGGCATAATTCTGTTCTACATTGTATTGATTTTATGCATGTAGAAAAGAATGTTGCTGAGAGTCTCGTTGGAACTTTGCTACATGTTCCAGGAAAGACGAAAGATGGACTGAATGCTCGATTGGATCTGGCTGAGTTGGGGGTAAAACAAGAGTTGTTTGCTATGCAAGAACAAGACAAAACAACACTACCTCCAGCAGGTTACACATTAACGAATGCTGAAAAAGATATTTTTTGTGAAACTTTACACAACATCAGGGTACCACAAGGCTATTGTTCAAATTTCTCTTCTTTGGTCAGCCTAAAGGATAGGAAGCTCATTGGCCTAAAATCGCATGACTATCACATGCTAATGCAAGAGTTTCTGCCAATTGCAATACGTTCAATCATGCACCCACCCACACGATATGCTATTATCAGGTTTTGCTTTTTCTTTAAATCAATATGTTGCAAAGAAATAATATTGCAAGAACTAGATAATATGCAAGCAGAACTGGTAGTGACACTGTGCCTACTCGAGAAGTTCTTTCCTCCATCATTCTTTGATATTATGATACATTTGACTGTGCACCTAACTAGGGAGGTAAATTTATGCGGTCCCATATGCTTTCGGTGGATGTATCCATTCGAAAGATGTATGAAGGTTATTAAAGGACATGTGCGGAACATAAATAGACCAGAAGGATGCATTGCTGAGGAGACTATTGCGGAAGAAACAATAGAGTTTTTTAGCGAATATCATAAATCCATGAAAACTGTTGGTATCCCACCTGATAAACATGAAACAGATGAAAATGAGGAAGGAAAGCCATTGTCGGCCGGCAAATCAACTGAAGTTTCTGCGGAACTCTTTCAGAAAGCACATTTGTATGTAATAAATAATACAGATGAAATTGTACCGTATATCGAGTAAGTCTTACTAACACATGTCTATTTCGTTACTGAAAATTAAATGATGTATCAAATATAATAATCAAACACATTGTTTCAGGCGACACAAGCAAGTTTTGAAAGCAGAAAACCCGGGTAAACGAATAGCATTTCTGGAGAATGAGCACAGCAAATCTTTTGCCAATTGGTTACGCAAAGAAGTAATTAATCTTATGTTACTCAACATACCCTTTCTAAACCTTATTTCTCAGCTCATTTTGATCTGAAAATTGGTGTACTTATTGTTTTGAGCTAATATATACTTCTAATGAAATTCAGGTTGAGAGAGAGTTACAAATCGACAAAGAAAGTGTATCAGAAACTGTAAGGTGGATATCCTATGGACCATGCGCCACCGTAGTGAAATACGATGCATATCACATCAATGGGTATACTTTTCGTACGAAAGATCATGAAGGCAAAGTTTACCAGAACAGTGGGGTTAGTGTTGAGGCATTAGATATCCACATATCTAAAGAAGTTGCAACCACAAGAAAAGCATATTATTATGGGGTTTTACAGGAGATATGGGAACTAGATTACCGTTACATGCAAATTCCTCTTTTCAAATGTGACTGGGTTAATCACAAAGCTGGTGGTGTGAAACGCGATACTACTCTTGGGTATACATTGGTTAACCTGAATAGTTTAGGCCACAAGGTTGATCCGTTCATATTAGCCGCACAAGCACGACAAGTGTTTTATGTGAAAGACCAGGTAGATAAAAAATTGTCTATTGTGTTTAAGACACCTCCCAAGAATTACAAAGATAAGTATGACGAAGCCGATGAGTAATTTAGTACCGTCATTCACCAGCACAATGATAACATATTGCCACGTGTGGATCGACGTGACTTAGGTAACGAATCACGAACTGACTACTATCGAACCGACTGTGGAGGTGTTGTTATACGAAAGTCCAAGTGAACCATGTTATGGTCAAGTTGTCACACTCTACCTTTATCATATTTCACTCTTTTAAAGAATATAGACATTCGATTTTTTGTACTTTTTTAAGAATTTATGTTTATAATACAAGACTTAATATTAGTTAAATCTGTTAGGTATATTTTTTTGTTTAAGGATATGTTGAAAAGAAAGAATTCTCACAGATTGGAGATGTATGGAAGCTGTGCTAGTTGATGTGCTATAGTACAGAGTTAATTCTGGTGATGTCATTTTTAAGTCTGTTTGACCATTCTTTAGTCTGGTAGTGCAAAAAATAAAAAACGATTTTTACTGTTTAAATAGTACCGTTACCTAATTTTAGATGGTCATAAGTATTTATATGGATAATTTTTATTTTTAGAAATCATATTTATCCTTTAATTACTTTATCCTAATCTTTAAAAGTTTAATTATTTTATTTCGATTAAGTCTCCTCACTAGCACTAAACCCTAATTGCCCTGCACTACCAGTAATTCAATTAACATAAAAGATGGCACAATTAAAGTTTGTAGACAAGCACAATCAAGTGGGACTTCTCAAAAAGCCTGCTGAAAGCACAGGATTCGAGCAGATAGTGGACTTTCTAAAGGGTAGTCATATCAGGTATGCCCTTACTCATAATCCAACTATCTATGATTCCCTAGTCAAACAGTTCTGGCAGACTGCTACTGCTAGAACTATTGCTGATGGGACACTAGAGTTAAATGAAACTATTGATACGTTAGAGTATTCAATCACTGAGGAATCAGTCAGAAGCAAGCTTCAATTGGCTGATGCCTCAGGGATTTCAATGTTGGCAAATCATGACCTCTTTCAGGGATTGGAAAAGATTGGATATCCAACTGATGGAACATTCACTTTTTGGAAGAGTCATTTTACGCCACAATGGCGTTTCCTTGTGCATCATATTTTACATTGTATGAGCTCTAAAAGTGGTGGATGGGATCAATTTGGAAGCAATATTGCTTCTGCATTGGTCTGTCTCTCCACTGGCAGACTCTTTAATTTTTCAAAAATGATTTTTGATGCCATGGTTGCTAATTCCAAGAATAGGAAAAAGTTTTTGATGTACCCAAGATTTTTGCAAATGATCTTAAATGTTGAAACAGCAAGCAAACATCCTTACATTGCTCTCCCTTTCACTAAAAAGATATTTGGTAATATGAAAAAGGGTTTTGAAGGGGCACACAAGCCACTTTTGTCTGCTATGTTGCCTTCTGTTGCTACTGACCCTGAAGGTACATCTACATCTGTTCCATCTCCTACTGCTACATCAGAAGCTCAGGCTCAACCTACATCAGAACCTGAAAAAACAGAGTTTCAACAGAGGACACCAACACCCCCACCACCTTCACCTTCAGTCCATAAGGAAGAACCACCAGTGATTCCTCAACCACAACCTCCAACACCCACTACTACAGCAGAACCCAGTTCCTTATCTATGGAAGATCTACTTCAACTGGTTCCACAACTGATTTCAAGGGTTGATGAGTTGGAGAAAAAATTGAAGAAGACCAAGAAGTCACTGGGGACTACTCGCAAAAGAGTTAAGAAATTGGAGGGGAAATTCAAACAGACGGGGATAGACATTACAGACTCAGAAGGTGAGGAATCCTCTGAGGAAACTCAAATTAGTCCTCAAGGATTGGAAGCAGCTGAAATCTTGGTTAAGAATTTCAATCACAAGAAATCCTTTAAGAAAAGACTGGATAAAGAAGCTGCAAGTTCTAGTGGAGTGGATTAGTCTGGTGACTTTACTAACGATAAGTCTGGTGGTGCTGAAATTAAATCTGCTTTTGATGAAGATTTTAATACTGTCTTTGATGCTGAAGTTAATACAAGTACTGAACATATTCATCCTGGTAGTGATCCAGGTAGTACTGGTGAGGAGTTTGTGCATAGGGAAGGCAAAGGAATAGTGCAAGAATCTTCTGAGCCAGTGAAGACCAAAAAGCAATTCGCAGAAGAGGAAGCTAGCTTTGCTGAGATTGCTAGTATTTAAGCAGAGGATGCGGCTGAAGAAGCTAAACGTGCAGAACAAACAAGGGATGATGAGCTGATTGCCAAAACTCTACAGGAGGAACCACAATTAACTGAAGAACAAATGAAAAGGAAAGCTGAAGTTCTGGAATCTGCCAAATTCTACACTGATGAAGAATGGGATACTATAAATGCAAGATTATTAGTAAACAAAGATATCCTTCCTGATATTGGCGGAGAAGACTATGCAAGTAAATTGGTTGAGATTATTAATGAGAAGAAGAGGATTCTCAGAGAGCAGAGACAAAGAGAAAGGATGAACAGACCCTTGACCAAAGCTGAGCAAAGGGATTATATGATCCACTATGTCAAAAGTCAAGGGAATCCTACCTGGAAGTTGAGCCAGTTAAGGAAATTGAAGTATGATGAACTAAAAGCAGAATTTGAAAAAGTAATGTACCAAAATAAAAATTTTATTCCAATGGATTCAGAGTTGGATCTGTTGGAAGCTTCAACGTTTAAAAGGAAGGGTTACAATCTTCAACCAAAGGATGCTAAGAAGCACAAGATTGCAGAGACTGAAAAGGTTGCTGAAGCTGAAAAACTTGGTGATAAGCCAAAAACTGTAAAGAAAGAGGAGGAAGCTGAGGTTAAGCAACCAGTTTTGAATATGACAAGGAAGAAATCCACTGAAAAGAAAGGAGTGAAAAAGGATAAGACAAATGTTAAGAAGGAAGTGGAAGAGTACATGAAGGATAAGGTTGATGAACCGTCATCAGAAGAGTTTACCATGGGCTCCATTCCTACAGGTTCAGCACTTCCTGCTAAGATTGCAAAGGTTCAGATCATCAAAAATGGGAAAAAGGTAGTTTACCTGATAGTAAGGGAAAATCACACAGACACTATATATGTGAACTTTCCTGGTTTATTGAGTGATTTGTCCAGGGATGATTTGAAGACCATGTACCAGCTGATGATGGAGAAGCATGGTGACGAGAGACCTGAAGAGGAATATGAAAGAGTCCTTTGGGGTGACTTGAAGACCATGTTTGAGACACCAGATGCTGATGATGAAATGTGGAAGCTGGCCTGTCAAGAACAAGTGATCAGATGGAGATATTTCCACACTTGTCAGGTGCACTGTTTGGAATTAGAAACTGCAATTCTTTATATGCTTACAGAAGTGGAGTATCCACTTCCAAACAGTATTTGCAGGGCTATGCTTGAGAAGAAGCTTTTTGGTAAAAGAAAGGATGATGCATGCTATCAGCTTTTGAGGTTAATTGAATCAAAAGCTCAACAGCAATAATACTGGCAGTATAACAGTTAAGTCTGGTAGTATTCGTAGTTAGTTCTGTTTATGAAAAACATAATAGTTTATTAGAGTTTAGGGAAGGCATATGTACGCGTAGAGATATCTTAGGAAGAGATATCTATATCCTTCTACACGTTTTGTATACTAGGTTTTCCTAAGTGTATAAAGGAACCCTAAAGTATAGTGAAATGAACTTGTACTTAGACGAATAGAAATATTAATAAAATAAGTTTATTAGTGAAATAGTATTTGTGTTCTTCTTGCTTGTTGTTAAGATTCCGCATTAACAATCAAGCACTCGTTGTTAAAGAGTTCTTCATATATATAATTAGTTCGGATTTATCCAAGTTTAGTATATTGTGGTGTTGCAAAAGTGTTAATGTGTGTGCATATCAATGTGACTATAAAAGCCATCACCTACAAACCCACATTTTCATTAACAGCACAATGAATGCAACAAACTTGACCATATGGTGTTTAAAGTGAAGAAACGTGTATTTTTTGTGACTATTGATTATCCAATGGCCACATCAAATTTATGTTTGTGTGGCCTTTTCTAACATTTAGTCGCACAAAGAATGTTTGTTTTGGGTATTTAGTTACATACAATTTATCATAAAGTGGCTAAAAGTGTTAATAAGTGTGACCATATGGTGTTTCAAGTGAAGAAATGTGTGTTTTGTGTGACTATTGATCATCCAATGGCCACTTGAATTTTATGTTTGTGTGGCCTTTTGTAACATTTAGTCACACAAAGCATGTTTGTTTTGGGTATTTAGTCACATACAATTACTCATAAAGTGGCTAAAAGTGTTAATAAGTGTGACCATATGGTGTTTCAAGTGAAGAAATGTGTGTTTTGTGTGACTATTGATCATCCAATGGCCACATGAATTTTATGTTTGTGTGGCCTTTTCTAACATTTAGTCACACAAAGCATGTTTGTTTTGGGTATTTAGTCACATACAATTAACCATAAAGTGGCTAAAAGTGTTAATAAGTGTGACCATATGGTGTTTAAAGTGAGGAAACGTGTATTTTGAGTGACTATTCATCATCCAATGGCCACATATTAAGTTACGTGACCATATGTACTGGATTTTGGCTACACTTGAATAATATGTGTGACAAAACGTTTAGTGTGACCATATATGGCATTTGGTCACGGTGTTAGTAGCAAATGTGACTTTATAGATTAGCTTTCGGCAAGCTAACACAAACTAAACTTTAAACACACATATTAACTTACGTGAACATATGTACTGGATTTTGGCTACACTTAACGAATGTGTGACAAAACATTTAGTGTGACCATATATGGCTTTTGGTCACAGTGTTCAAGTGTGTGACATATATTTGTCACTGTTTATATGTATATCGTGACTAATGCTTCAACCTTACTTTTCATTTGTCACTTGTTCCAATTTCAGATGTGGCTAAAGAGTTGGCAAAACATATCAGTCACCCTTAAATAATGTGTGACAAAACTTGACTCTATGATTTAGACACACAAAAAATTACTTCATGTGACTAACGCATCAAGGTTACTTGTATTTGTCACGCGTTCCAAATTCATATGTGGCTAAATGATCTGAAACAAAATTACTAGATACCTTTAGCCACACAACGTTCAATTGTGTGGCGATACAGTTCTAATGGTCACACAATTAAAATTTTCATGTGTGACTAATTAGTACATGTTGTCAATTTTCGTACCTTCAGCCACACAAATATGCGAATGTGTGGCTGTTCCATTTCGACCATGCGTGACCAAATCCCGTTTTTGTACTAGTGTACGCTTAAACGATTTTTACAAAATTTCGTGCACTTATCCTAAAACAATTTGAGGAAAGTATGTCGAAGGACTGCTGTTCCTACACAAATGTTTTTCCGTCTAAAATTCTTCAGAAAAATATTTGTTGTTTTCAAAATGGTGGAAAATGAGTTGCTTACAAATCAATCAGCTTCAGAGTTTTAGTAATAATTGAAAACTCAATCAATGACTTCAGCGCTTTTAAACTTTTTAGAAAATGAGTCATTGATTGAGGGGGAGAATGTTTTCAAATTTACATCATCTAACGGGCTTTCTTAATTATCCTAATATGCTTAATTAAAAATGATGTTAACCTATGTTGAAGGACTAGGTGCCTAGGATATGATTGCTAGGATTAGATGATTAGAGTTTGATAAACACATTATTCCTATGCTTTACATGATCTGTTTGATATGTTGAATTGATTTTTATTAGTCGATTGTTGTTTGGGTGATGTCAACCACCATATATTTGTTTGTGTTCACTAACATATGCAGATATCATGGATATAAGAATGTTCCCGATCCGGATCCCACAATGAAGATGATTGGATGCCAAAAGGAAAGGGTAACTATATCTTGGGTTGACAAATGAAGAAACGGAGCTTAATTGGACTTCAATGGAGAGTTGGCATAAATGCAACGTAGAGGTGTCACTGCATCAGCAGATGGTTTTCTTCTAAGTGATTGAAGAAACGGGGCTTAATTTGACCTCAGTTGGCATTAAAATGCAATGTAAGAAGTCTCACTGCATTTGCAGACGTTTTTTCTTCCAACCCTCAGCAACAACAACAAAAGCTTCTCAACCACTAATGTATCTTTGTGCAGGATACCATTTTTAAACAATTTTTGAAAAATTTGAATAAAATTGTTTTGAAAATGGAAAATATTGTTTTTGAAAATTAATTGGACTAAAATTTGAAAATCATCGGACTTTATTTTATCAAAACCTAAGTCACTCAATCATCGACTACAGTCATCGATTGAGGGGGAGAGTGATTTAAAATATAATATTTTCAAACAATAGTTCTTCATAAATGTTCCGGTTTGTACGTTAAAATGTGGTGATCTAAAGATTTAATGTTATGTCATGGTATGATTTTTCTTTTGAATCAAGGTCTTTCAAAATGAAATTTTTTCTGTTCTTGTTTGATTGTGAAATTGTTTTATTTTACTTAAAGATCTCTTAAAACAATCATACCTGACACTAACAATCTTTAACGTCTTAAATTGGTCCTTATCTGTCATTTTTCAAAATTAAATCTTGCCACGTCTTTCCCCTAAAATTTTCTAAATGATTTAAATCATTCGGGATCACAAATCTCAAATGGTTTGAAATTTTTGATCGGGGGAGAGATCGTGATTTAAATCTCAAATATGTTTTAATGGAATCGGTTTTAGTCCTTTATAGGCACTCCCGCCTCCATGTGCCAAACGATTTCAAATACACAATGCACATGTTGAGGAGGAGGATTTATCCAAAAACAAGATGAGTATTTAAACCTGGCCACATATTCTCCCATGTTTTCTAAACCGTATTAAATCAATTGGGATCCAAAATCTCAAAGGGTTTGATATTTTTGATCGGGGGAGAATTTGTGATTTAATTATGAAATCTGATAAATGATGATCGATTTGATGAAAATGTGCAGGCTGCTCTCTCATATGTGCTAAACGCTTTCGAATCTCGAAGCACATATTGAGGGGGAGCAAATGGTTTCTTAATGGCTTTTGTAATCGTGGATGTACTTCAAAAGAACTCTTGCCTCTATGTGATAAAATAATTTCAAATATCCTATGCACATATTGAGGGGGAGAATTTACCAAGAAAATCAAATGGCTTTTTCTATGAAAATTGTGATCAAAGAAAATATTTCAAAGTCCTCTTGCCTCCATGTGCTAAACAATTTCTAAATCATATGCATATGTTGAGGGGGAGGTTTTCTATATGATCAAAACTATTAAGGTACAAAATGCTTTGATCTCGTATCACAAGTACCTTGATTGTTTTTCCAAATGATTGTTCAATTGGTTTTGAGAAGGAATGAATTGTACCAAAAGACCGACTATTTTACTTTATGCATGGAGTTATAAGGATGGTGAGGTTAGGTATTCGTTCCCACGATCCCGCCAGAGCCGGAGGGATCTACCCAGGGACAATCTACTAGATAGTGTAGAGTCCTTGGGTATGATGAAAAAAGAAGAAAAATGAGAATAAGGGAAGAGTGCGGACTGAGACAGAGCTAGTACTGGAATAAACCCAACAAGGTTCTAGTAATGAAGTCTCGGTAAGCACTGAAGGGGTTGAAGAATGAAAAACAAATGAATGGAAAAAGGGTGAAAAGAAATAGCCCTCCAATAATTCAACCTTAGGGTAGAAACCAGGTTCAATACATATGCTACTGGTTGTTACCAAGGTAACACTGGTATTGAAGACAAGACGTCATGGACCCAGTGACGCACTGCACTACAACTTCCCAAGCTACTCAAGTTCCTCTTAAAAGGGCTTGTTTCATTCTCACGGGGAACCTACATAATCTATCGACTTTCTCTTAGAGATTGTTGATATTGAAGATGGAGACCCTCTCCCTAGTCTCCGGCACAGGAACCAAATGTGCACTATTGAGTCTAGAGCCAAGAGATCATCCACAAAATCTCATTAGGACACTAAATTCTTGAATACTTGCTGTTTCACACAATGTGGAAAGTAAGAATATATTAAGAGTCCTACGCATTATCCTTGTAGTATTGCTAGAACATCCGAGTGATATGTAAAATATTCACGATGAAGATGGAAAGCCTTCTAGAGCCAACATCAAACAAGCTCTTGGTAGGTGACATGTGAGATCTTTTCTAAAGATCAAACTTGTGACAACTGGATAAAAACGATGGGGCGATTCACTCGTGAATCAACCCTGGTCCAGGAAATGAATTGACGAATACTTTTGGAAAAACCGTTCGATGTGCAAACCTTCTTTTCTCTAGCACGTCGAATGTGTACTTATGTTTTCAAACACAAAAAGTATCTCTGATTGAAAAAATTACTTTTGGAAAAACCGTTCGATGTGCAAATTCTTCTTTTCTCTAACACGTCGAATGTGTACCCTTTTCAAATACAAAAAGTGTTTTTGAATGAAAATTGATCTTTCTCATAAAACCTTCGTCGTATTGCAAAACTCTTTCTTCTAAGCGATACGCGATTATTTTCAAATCAATTTTTCATCAATCAGTGAATCTCAATTCGCTGGTTCACTCACTCCGTGTTGTCTTCTTTGAGACGTTCCGGTTTGAGAACAACTAGAGCAGCTGCGAAACCCTATCAAGGAGATTCTTAGGAATCCTACCTGATCACAGGCAGTACTTGTACTGATCAACAGGGAACCGTGGGCCGTGTACCTCAATTCAACGAAAGTGATCAAAGACACTTTCGTGTGTTTTATTGCTAACTGTTGTTTGCAGGTTCATTTGGACGGTTGCAGCTGATCAGAATTGAGGAGTCAATCCAAAGCCACATGCTCACATCATCCACACTTAATTGAAGAAATCATGACTTGTGCATATCTACATAACCTGGCTCAGATATTTCTATACTATGCTTCTGCTACGCTGCTGCAAATATCTTGAACCAGTAAAAGCTTTCGCTACTCTGATGAAAAGATGTCATGATCCAGAAAGTGTGAGCATGTCGGTCCAAAAGTCACAACATCACATGAAGGCAACACTACAAAGATGATCCAGAGATTTAATGTGGCTGATGATCTCAAAGAAAGCTCAAAGATCATCAAGATATGGATCAGTTTCAAAGACCTCCACTGAAAGTACAAAATAATCGGACTATGAAGAGTCACTACAAATGCACAAAGAATGCGGACATTGAAGAATTGAAGTCTATGAGCTCAGAACAGAAGACAAAATAGAATGCTAGGATTCGAAATGTAAAACATGGGGTGACCTCCCTTAGGGGGAGATTGTTAGGAATTAGAAAATTCCTAGTTGAGGTGTCGGTCACCCCAATTATGGTCTAGCATATGTTAGCTCATAGACATGTCGTTATTAACGTTATTTAGTAGTCAATTAGTTAGTTTGTAGCGTAGAATAGTTTAGTGTATCACCGTGGAGGAAGGACGGGTCTTTACCCACTGTATACCTGATCCACAGGCCGATAAGAGATCGTGTATTGTGTAACTATAAATAACCCTTCCATCCATGGAAGGGGTGGAGCTTTTCTTTAATCTAACATTTTACAATTTGTGAACCAAGTCTCTAGCAAGAAACTCCCTCTCATCTACTTTCTCTCTCTAATGGCAAACATGTATTTTGATCATCCAAGACCACCCGAATCATCAACACAATAAATATTACGATCCTACACATACACTGGGCCTGTGTCACTCATGTGGAGTTCGTGCATATTAGCCATCAACATAACTGCTGCATTAGCCTGCAAGTCCTCCATATCATCATCTGAGTCTGCATCTGCCATAAAGCTCTGTTCTTTGTATGTGAGAGTTCCACCAGCTTCATCCTTAAGAGCCAAAAGTAAAGCCTCCTTGTGATAAGCACTGCCCCTAGTCCTCGGCTTTGGCCATGCATTAGCCAGGTGTCCCTTCTCATTACAGTTGTAGCAGCGAAGACCATTTATCTCATTCTGAGCATTACCCTGTTCAACCACATGAGCTCTCTGTTGTTGTGTAGCACCCATGTTATTCCTACCCATAGCATTAAACCCTTGACCACCGCCCATCTGACGACCATAACCACGATTCTGAACTTCAACTCGTCCATTGTTCACAACAGCTTGATTCCTTATGTTTGATGAGGAACGAATGCGATTGTTGGATTTGTTTGTATAACGGCCAAAAGCTTTAGCAATCATAACAAATCCTTGTTTCAATGCATCGAAAGCATCTGAGTCCTTATTAGCTTCACTGTAAAGTGCTTGATCATTGTTGTTGTTGTATGGAACCAATTGAGTTTGTTGAGATTGTTTCTGTGACGGATCATATGGTGTAATTGTGGCAGTTGGTTGAGGAGCTGGTTGAGGAGGATAACTAGTTTGAGCCCACAAAGCAAGTTGTTGATTATCCGGAAGTGAAGGTAAAACAGTTTGGCCACGGATAACCTTTTCCTTATCAACTTCTTTTTGATGAGGCTTCAAATAGTCATACAACAATCCGTATGAAGCATGATGAAGATTCTTCGCTTGACGGAGGAAAATGACATACTTCTCCCAATCAAGACCAAGACTACTTAGGAACTTTGTATTGACTGCAATTCTTGGCATGATGATGTTGTGTTTATCCAAATCATTGATGATGTCTGAGAATCGATGATGATAAGACTCTAGTGTCTCTCCAGGTTCAATCATGAAGTGTTCATAAGCAAAGTAAATTTTGGATTCCATATCCTCTTGATTAAGTGCAGTGCCTTCCATGAGAAGATGAATATGTTCCCACATTGCTTTTGCGATCTTTTGAGCATCAACACTTCGAAGAATTGGGTTTGGTAATCATAAAAGGATGTATTGCATTGCTAGCTCATCAGCTTCGTAGTGTAGAAGTTCATCACCAGAAAGGTCAGTAACAGTTGCAATGTTTGTGAGATCATCTCTTGGTGGAACAACACTTGGATCTCCGGGTGTAATGACAATAGGCATCTGAAATGGACCTTCCAAGATAACCTTCTTTAAGAACTTACCATGTGGCTTCTTTAGATCACAAAACCTAAAGAACCTAATCACCCATTGATCGTAGTTTCCGGGAGTGAGCATTGGAGGTCTATCAAGTGATCCTGCCTCATGAATTGATTGCTAGCTACTTAAAGCTTCACACATCTTTGCAAACCAAGACAGTTCCTTCATAGTGTTCCTGGATGGATGTTGATTGTAAACGTTTGTGTAAGGTTGTACTTGAAGACTTGGTGGTGGTTGAACCATTTGAGGTTGAATTGCTCCTTGTTGTGGATAATGTTGTTGATTAAATTGTTGTTGATAAATTTGTTGTTGTTGATTAAATTGTTGATGTTGTGGACTTAGTTGTTGTTGTTGTTGTTGATTATAAGTATAAGGAAAATAGCTAGAGTATGGAGGTTGTGACATGTTGAAAACTTGTGTTGTTAAATGGATCTTTGTAGTCGAATGAAACGTTGTTGATGAAGTATCCTTAGGCGTAGAAACCAAGTGTAGGCAAAGTAATACTTAAGCGTAAAAACACCAAACTTACGCGTAAAAGTGATATTTACGCGTAGGATTAGCTTACGCATAAGAATTGAGAATAACTAAAGTTATGCGTAAACTGAAAGTTAGGCGTAGAAAACTTAGGCGTAGGATTAGCTAATGCTTAAGACAGAGCTTAGGCGTAAGAAAAATCTTATGCGGAAAGAGTTCTACGCATAAGTTTGAGCTTATGCGTAAGATTAGGGTTTTGCCCAAAAAAAATCCTTTACACTATCATAGTGTAAAAGATATCCAAAGTCGAAGTGTTTTCAGGCTTATCCAAGCAAGAAAACACTGAGTAAACCACGAAAACTGAAGATCAAACCACGGAAAAGTTACGCGTAAGATTAGGGTTTTCTTACGCGTAGAAAGTAACCAAAAATGATTTCTGCCCAATGCTGTTTCTAAACCAGATTTTTGTGATGAAACAGCTTCAATATCACCAAAATAACACAAAAGTGTGAAACTTGATGAACCAAAACTTCTAAACACCTTATGCGTAGAAGAAACTACACGTTTAAAACCAAGCTTAAAAACAATGATCCACACGTAAAGTTTGAAACTTTTATCCAAAAACTGATATTTTAACACCTAAAAACGTTGAAAGTACAAGAATCTTGGATTAAAAAGTGTAAAAAATAAGTTTTTAAGCGTGACAAAGTTGGAAACCGTATTACGCGTAAACCAAAAAACTTCAAAAACAAAAGCTTTTCACCCAACTATTTGGCGAATGATACCACTGTTAGGTCACCATATTTGTAACATAAGCATCAATATAAGAATAAGAGATAAGAGTGATTGGTTGAACGCTTTACACACACACACGTATGAAATGAGACAAGTTATGCGTAGAGTGAAATGAGCAAAATGAACAACCAACCCTCAAGTGAGGGTTATACAAGAGTATTTATAGGGCAAGGAGCTAAGGCAACACTACTAGCTTCCTTCCCTTCTTATGGGCTTGGGCCAAGGCTCATGGGCCTTCTACACAAGCCTTAGCTTAATAACAAACATAAATGCCATATTAAGCTAACTATTACATATTAATCACTAACACTTGTAATCTAGTTTAGGAGTGATTCCAACAATAGTCAAACACTTGTCAAACTTAACCAAACCATTCAATATTGCACTTTTGATAAACATTCAATTAAACTTGTAACATTTAACCATCCAAGTCATTTCATTAGCTTCAAAATCTGGAATTACAACATCCATATAGCTTCAAGGTGGGTATTACAACATTTTACCAAATGACCCAACTTAGACCTAACACTAACTGACCCATGTAAGACCTAACAACAACAACAGTCAATGAGTAACATAGTAGGCTACAAACAACACCCAACTGAGGACCAAAATCATCTTCAATCTTCGAACTTCATTCACATTTGTTGTCACTGTAGCTTCAAGGTTGTTCATTCTCCTCAACAACCCAGGAATGATTTGAACAGCTCTTCGACACATTGGTGGATCAAACCAAGAGACAAACCCACAACTTGGCTACATTTATCAATTAAGTAAAAATCAACAAAACAAAACTTACAAGATAACAAAAAATGACAAACTTACTATGTTAGCACAACAGTTGAATCTCCTTCATGGATTCCTTGCTGTCCACGATGTTGCAATCCTCAAAGGGGAAAAATGACAAATGGGGCATTCATCCATGAGCTTGTGAAGATTGGTGTGTTTTTGTGTATGACTGTTTGTGTGTGTGTTAATGTAGTTAGGGATTTTGACTATAAAATTCAATCCTCTAAATAACAGGTTAAGTGGAAACAAGGGGGAAATAGAGAGAAAAGGGAAATGACTGAAATTTGCAAGACCCGGCAAACCATAGTGACCATTTATGTAATTAACTCTAATAATAATAATAATAATAATAATAGGATTAGCTTTGTGACTACATTGGGGCACGTGCTGCTATTCATATCTTTAGTAGGATTCGATTTATTATAGCTAAAAGAGTGGGGGCTCAGCTAATATCGCGGCTCCCCACTAATTTCTTGTAAATCTTATGAGTTTATAATAAAATAATAATAATAATAATAATATAATCGTCATTTTATATATCAATTATAGTTTTTTGACATTTTTTCTATTAAGTATATTTAAAATAGTCATTTGGATATATTGACAATTTTAAGTATTTGGAATGATATATATGCAATTATGAGTTTTAGTTCGATATATATGCAATTATGAGGCTTTGAAATGATATATATACAATTCCGCCTAATGTGTAAAACATCACCTAAATGATACTTCATGAAACGTTGAAAAAAAATACATTTAAAAAACAATAAAATAGTTGTTTGTCAACCGAACATTAAAAATCACAATATTCAACGTTCACGACTCCTAAATGCTTTATGGAAACAGACACCAAGAGTACAATTAACGCTAATAATAAACTGTCTATTATCATTCTTTACATTTATTTACGCGACTCAAAAAGTCTTAAAACAACAGCTATTAAATACTCCATTTTTTAACCTTTTAGGCTAGCCCCAGTAGTAGAAAAAAGGATCGATCGTTCACCATTCTCGATCGATTTCCATTGTTGTAGCATGAAAGTGGCGATCGATCAACAACTTAGTTTTTCTTTCGATGGATCGCAGGAACGATCGATATAATTTGTTGGTTGTGTGTGTGTTTGTGTATTTAATTGTATATAAAAGATATTTTTGTGGGGTATGTTTTTTTTATAGTGTAGGTCGCCTTACTGGGGCATCCAATCGCCTGAAGGTCGCTGGAGAGAGAAAGCTGATGTGGCAGGGGAAATGAGGGGGATTGAGTCCCCTTACTGGGGGCAACCTTAATACACATCTACTACGACGCCAACATTTATTGGCAACTTAACGATCACTATTCGAAGTAATTACCTTACACTTAGAAAAACGACCTTATTATTTACAAGTATATATGGGACTATTTGCAAGTATTTAAGAACCAAACAAAAACCAGAAACACGAACTGCATGGTCATAGAAAAGATGTGTACATTAGAAAAACGTGGTAACATTTATATCCTCACCTTAACCGGTGACAACGAGCACCGGTTAAACCCATCTCTACTCGACTTGATCACCGAGGCAATCCACCGTATCCGCTCCGAAACAACCACCACTCCCTCAGCTCTGACCACCACCGCACATGGAAAATTCTTCTCCAACGGCTTTGATCTTGCCTGGGCTCAAAACGATCCAAAACACTATAAATTGCTGGAGGCTAAGCTCAAAGTACTCGTTCGCAAACTAATATGTCTTCCCATGCCTACCATTGCTGCAGTCACTGGGCACGCGTCTGCTGCTGGATTTGTTCTTGCACAGGCCCATGATTACGTTATGATGCGTAAGGATAGAGGATTTCTGTACATGAGTGAGTTGGATATCAAGGTCGTTGTGCATGATTGCTTTGTGAGGATGTTGAAGAATAAGATTGGATATCCGGCATTGCGTGATGTTATGATGAGAGGTGATAAGGTCACGGCTGAGGTGGCCGTGGCGAAGGGGGTTATTTATTCGGCGCATGCTAGTGTTGAGGAGACAATAGAGGCCGCGGTGAAATATGCGGAGGAGTTGGTGATGAGGAATTGGGATGGGCATGTGTATGCATGTAATAGGATGAAGCTGTTTGCTGATGCTTTAGCAGTAATGGATGCGGATGAGACTCTTGAAGATATGGCTCGCGTAGATGGTGTATCTTCGCGGCTTTAGCTGTTAAAATGCATAAATAGTTACCTTCTACGGTAATATGTGATCTGAAGGGTACTTTGTAAACACCCCAGTCGTTTCGGTTAATAAAACAAGGGTCGTGAGCTAGAATTTGGTTCAAAAAGTTGCAAATCAAAACAAGTCTCGTTGCTAGAATTTTGTTCAAAGAGACAAATGAATGAAAGATAAATATAAGAGTATGCTTTCTCCTTCAAGTCACATGTTGTCATCATCAAGACATCAATAAAAACTAATTTTTGCATACTTGTTCAAAATTTTATAATGTCACATGTAATGAACATTTTAACACTGCGTTACTAGTACACTGACGGAACGGAACCAGGATTAAATATGACCGGATGCACAAGTTTTTTTGAACTGATATACTATATTAACACTAAAAACACATTTCGATTGACCGAGTGCATTTTTTATGCGTTTAAAAAAATTAGATGTTTTTTTTTTAAATAATACCACATCGAAAAAATCCATGAGAGTCTTAGGACCCCGCAAGAACCCCTGGTTTTTTTTCTCCATTTTGTTACCGTTGTAATTTCTAACATGTTATATGCATCTTCATAACTATGATAATCTGTACTACTGTTTCAAACGATAACGAATCACATTGGTACATATAATTTATGTGATTACAACATGTAAAACTATTTCATCCAGCCTATGTTTCGTGAATTGAAATATGGGTCATCGGGTCATGTTAGATGAGCCACCAACCACGAATTCCAAATAAACAATAGAGTAATTAACTACTAGGAAGTATTTTATAAAGTCTTAAACTAGAATTAAGAATTAAAATGTGTGATAACTTATGAAGTTGTAAACCAGAAGTGGGAGTTAAAAGAACATGGTATTTGCTAGAAAATGATTTTCATGTGGCTTACAGAATAAATTTTGATCTAGGATATGATTGGTGTAATTAGAATGGGTTGAGCAAAGCGGACCGAAATTGAACCGACCAAAACTGAACCGATCATATTCGGTTCAGATTTTGTTCTATATACTAATAGTTTTCGGTTTTGGTTCGAGCCAAAATCGAAAAAAACACACGTAAACCATATAAACCGAACCGACACAAAACCGAACCCAACCGAGTCACTTCGGTTCAGTTCTCGGTTCATGTTTTTCACAAAATCGGTTTCGGTTCAATGCGGTTTTCATCGGTTCGATTCAGTTTAAAACCGATGCTCAACCCTAGTACTAATTTTAGATAGAGTTAAGGAGTTTACAATTGTAAAAATAACATAAAATGATTACAATAATATTTAATTCGCAATATAAATGCATAAAGGATATTTATGTAAATGAATATTTTCGTAACTTCAAGCCCCGTAAAAACTACATTCAACGAGCCTTATTTTAAAAGCTGTTATGAAAGTTATGAGCCTTTAAAAACATGTCACCAAACAAAGGTGGGCGTTTGGGATTATCTTCTAAAATGAAAATTATATCGTTGAATAATCAAGATCATATAAACAAATGTAACATACAACGTTTGATTATGTTGTTTGATTTTGCAATATTAAATACCCGGTTTTCTAAATGTTTGATAAATCCAATTATTTAATAAGCAATACATATTTTTGCTTTTGTTATCTAAATACTAGTTTTAGACCACTTTTACATTTATAATCAGCAAGCAAATGAACCTCAAACACCCTTTAGACCAGCTGTAATGGTCGGTCGTGACTTTTGGTCGACCTCACAAAAGACGCGTTTGCCTTCTTACACCCCTCACAAAAGACGCGTCAAACAAGGTATTTTGCAAGGACTCGGTCGACTGAGTCGTGTGAGTATGCTTATGTGTGTGGGTGTTTTATTTAATTGATTTTGCAAGATATGATTTAAATGAGTATATTGTTTGTAATGACCGCGGTCGTATCGTCTTATTATTTATATTTATAGCGAGTTGTGACTCTTATAATTAGGGGTGGCAATTCTCGACACGACACGATAAATGATACGAATCCGACACGAATTTAAACAGGTTTGGGTTGAAGATAAATAGGTTTAGGTCAAAAACGGGTCAACCCGTCTAACCTGTTTAATAAACGGGTCGTGTTTGGGTTGAGTAAGTATTAAACAGGTCAATCCGTGAACCCGTTTAAGTATATAAGATTTTAAAAATAAAATATATAACATCATTTTTTATTTTATTTTTTTAATGTGGATTAAATGTATTTTATTATTTACTTAGTAGGAGTGAATTATAATTTTATACCTTAGATATCATGAAAATTGACGCTTGAAATTCAGAAAATTGTTGCATAGTTATTTGTATGTTATTCTTATCATATTTTAGATCCTTATATCATTTGTTGCATTTAAACTAGTTAAATCGACAAACCACCAATTTTATTCACTGCTTAACCTATTTACTTAAATAGGTTAAACGGGTCACAAATGGGTTACATGTGTTATGCATGTCTGGGTTTGAGTTGAGTTTCTTGACACGATTAATAAATGGGTCGTGTTTGGGTAAAAGCTATACTAACCCGCCAACATGCGAACCCAAATAGGTTAACACGAACATGACTGGATTCAAACCCTACTTATAACATAGTAGTCAACTACCATTTCCAATTACCACTATTAATCCCCACAGCAACTCCAATTAGACCATACTACATTTGTCTAAACAAGGTAAAAATAAAAAGATGTGCAGCTTAGAAAAACAGGGCAACATCTACATCCTCACCCTAACCGGAGACAACGAGCACCGCTTAAACCCTACACTCCTCGACTCAATCACCGCAGCTCTCCACCGCATCCGCTCCGAAGCCACCGCTCCTTCAGCTCTCATCACCACCGCACATGGCAAATTCTTCTCCAACGGCTACGACCTCGCCTGGGGTCAATCCGATCCGGATCGCAACATCCTTATGTCTAAGAAACTCCGCTTACTCATCGAGACGCTAATCTCTTTTCCTATGCCTACTATCGCTGCTGTTACAGGCCACGCCTCTGCTGCAGGTTTGTTTATTCTTATTTTTCATGTTAACCATGTTTTTAGACCTTTTATTAGAGCGGATATAACGAGAAAACAGTGCTAGCCTAAAGATAACGTTGTTTTACACAGTACTATTTTAATAGTTTACACTAAATGCATATGTAGTTTAAAAAAAAAGTACGTACCTTGTGACCAATGCGCCTTCTAGTTGACTAATCCACAGGTTTGAAACTATTGGTTGAGATAGGAGGGACAGGGTGGGCATGTGTTTCTAACGAAAAAAATTGT
Organism: Chrysanthemum seticuspe; assembly: GCA_019973895.1. Classification (NCBI taxonomy): domain Eukaryota; kingdom Viridiplantae; phylum Streptophyta; class Magnoliopsida; order Asterales; family Asteraceae; genus Chrysanthemum; species Chrysanthemum seticuspe. Next base: position 245,211,661 of record BPTQ01000002.1, on the reverse strand, counting down.
AGTGTAATATTTTTAAAATTTATGGTTATTTTTGTAATTTGCAGGGCGGTTTTTTAAAAATTATCAAAATTTAACCCATCGACCATAAATTTTTGGCTCCGACATGGACTTGAAACCACATATTGGTCACGAGGCACCCATGAATTTTTCTGACGTAGTGTTAATTTTGTTTAAAAAAAAACTAATTTTTTTTTTATTTATTTAAGTGCACTCGGTCTCTAAAAATTGTGTTTGTAGCTTTGTTTAGTTTATCCAAAATGTACTTGATCGTTTATGTTCTAGTTCCGTCCCCGCTCACATATGTCTAGTGCAATGCAGGTTTTATACTAGCACAAGCGCATGATTACGTAATGATGCGTAAGGATAGAGGATATTTGTACATGAGTGAAATGGACATTAAGCTAGTGATACCTGATTGGTTTGTTAAAGTGCTAAAGTGTAAAATAGGTAATCCGTCTGTATTACGTGATGTGGTTTTGAGAGCTGATAAGCTAACAGCTGACTTGGCGGTCGCGAAGGGGATTATATACTCGGCGCATAGTAGTGCTGAGGAGACGGTTAAGGCGGCTGTTGGATTAGGGGAGGAGTTGGTGACGCGGAATTGGGACGGACGAGTGTACGCTTGCAATAGGAAGGTTTTGTTTGCTGATGTGTTGGGTGCGTTGGACTTTGATGAAACTGTTGAAGATGTGGTCAAAGCTAATGTTGTATCGTCAAGGCTTTAGTTAGTTAATTGAAGTTGTTTTTTTTTTTTTTTTTTTTTTTTTTTTTTTTGAACTTAAGTTGTTCTTTGTTGATTAGTGCATTATTTGCGTGTCAAAGTTTGTAAGATATAAAAATGCATATTGTATTGGTAATGAAAGTAGAGATAATGATTTAAAAAATGTAACTAATATGTTTGTATGTACTTTATTAAAATTTTAATTTTTGTGTGTATTATTTATTTTCTTTTGACGATTTTACTCTTTCGTTATTGATAAGCGGAGGTGTAAAATTGTAACAAAATACACATAAATGTTGGAATTAAAAAAATACACACATAGCTTGAAATTTTAGTTAGATACATACACTCATAAATTTTGATAAGTTGGTTACATTTTTTTTATAAATTGACTTTTCATCTTGATCTAATATTATACAATATTCTTGTGATCTAATCTATAGATCTAAGAAGTCAAATTTGGTAAAGATTAACCATCGGTTATGGTTAGAGCACTCCCATTGTTAACGCTATAACGCTCGTTAAGGGCTGCGTTAACGTCGTTGGAGGCGTTATCCGTTGGAAGGCATGCCCAATAACGGCGTTGGAGGGGGAGCGTTGCCTCTTTAACGCCCGTTAAGGGCTAGAAAAAAAAATCGAAAATGTTACAAAAGTAGTCCCTCTAACGTTACATTTTTAAAAATTTTTACATAAAACCCCCTAATGGCTAGTTTTTTTTTTTTTTTTTTTTTTTTTTTTTTTTTTAAATTCAAAAACATTATTTTACCACTATAAATACCCAACTAAAACTCTATTTTTTTCACACTTCCTCTCACACTTTATATACTTCCTCTCACACTTTCATAATTCAAAAAATCAAATTCGTTCACAATGGATCCAAATCAAGCTGGCGATATTCCTCTGTCTTGGTCAGACAAAGAAGACCTAGCAGACTTCCAATTTATGGCGTCCGCGTACGAGTATCACCTTCAGTTGGAACAAGAAGAAGGTATTGAATCTCAACATCCTACTCGTTCTCGTACCCATATATATCGTGAACGTGAGCTTGCAGAGGAACGTCTGCTCAACGATTATTTCGTACAAGGTTGTAAGTATTCAACCGGAATTTTCGTAGAAGATTTCGTATGAGCCGGAAACTATTTCTGCAAATAGTTGAAGGTATTGAATCTTATACTTCCGATAATATTCCAAATGGGTGCGAGTACTTCACAATTATGTCTTGATAATTTTAACAAATGTATTATTGATTTGTTTATGCCGGAGTATTTAAGAAAACCAACATTGGCCGACATTCAAAAAATTTATCAACAACATGAAGAAAAACATGGTTTTCCGGGAATGCTTGGTAGCATTGACTGCATGCACTGGGAATGGAAAAATTATCCAGTGGCTTGGCAAGGGCATTTTGCTAGGGGTGATAAAAAATACCCAACAATTATGCTTGAAGTTGTTGCTTCTCAAGATTTATGGATCTGGCATGCATTTTTTGGGATGGCGGGGGCAAATAACGATATTAATGTTTTAGATAACTCTCCGTTAATCGATGACCTTCTTGCTGATAATGCCCCAAGAGCACCTTATATGGTCAACGGAACTAGGTATGAACATGGGTATTACTTGGCTGATGGAATTTATCCACAGTGGGCAACTTTCGTCAAATCTTTCACGGCAACAACTGATGAAAAACATACGTACTTTAAAAGGAGACAAGAAAGTGCCCGAAAGGATATTGAACGTGCTTTTGGTGTTCTTCAAGGTCGTTGGGGTATACTACAACAACCGGCACGTCAATATGAAATTGCCACGATACGTAGAATCATGTATTGTTGCATTATTTAATTGCAGTGTGTTTTTTTTTTTTTTTAATTTCATTGTATTTTTTTTTTTTTTAATCTCGTATTGTAATATGTTTTTAGTTTTAATGAAATGTTTGTTTTACTTTAATAAATTAAGTGTTTGTTTTAGTTTAGGGGTTGAAATTGAAAATATGAAATATTATTGGTGTTATGGTGTTATTGGGATGTTATGGTTGTGAGTGTTTTTTGGGGATGTTAATGTTAAATGTTAAAGCTGATGTGGCGCTGACGTGGACGGTGTTATTGGTGTTATGGTGTTATGAATGGGAGTGCTCTTAGGCTAGGGGTAATAAGCTCTTTTGCACACGTTTGAGCCAAGTAGGACACATCCTCCTTTTTACACCCTTCCAGCTAGCATGTGTCAAAGACAAAACAAAGATTTGGTTGTGTGCAAGACCGAGTCGTGAGAGCGAGCAAAACAGGCCAACGGTCCAAAAAAGAGTCGTTATGGCATTTATTTAAAAATTGATTTAATTTTAGCCCTATAAATACGTTAATACTCTTTTATTTTCATTCAAACTTTCAAACACATTCTTTTTTATAAACTCTACGCTTCTCATCTAAAACAAATGAATTTCAAACAATTTTTTTGTATACTCAGATGAAGAAGAAGTTTAATTTTTTGCACGTCGTTGGTCCAAAAACCTAACAATTGTTATCTAGCTTGTTAAATGTAAGGATAACTTGGTCTTTTCATCAGAGTTGCGATCCACTGCAAAGTGGAAAAAATTAAAAAGTTTGCAAAGCCACTCACCTAGTGACATGTGTCCCCCGCCCATTCCCTCATTTTTTTTCTTAGTATTTTCGGTTGGAGTGTGTTTTAGTCATTTGATATTTTTTTTAATTCCACCCTAAACTTCAAACGTAAATAACTTTTAAACGAAAAACTTTTACAAAAAACCGATTTCACCATAATTTTTAAAATTTAATTCTCTTTAATTTGGTATGCATTTTGATATACGAATCGCAATTTTTTTTTTCAACTTTTTAAGTGTGTGATGATTTTCTTGAAATTTTTTGCATTTTCTGCTCTAACTTTATCTAGGTTAAAGGCCAAATTATGCAAAACTTAAAACATGAAAGTTGTAGTTTTTTGGCCATGCTTTACCCAGGATTTTGAATCACTCAAATCCGATATTATATGAGTGAGATATCGCATGTTAAAGATGACGTTTTAGTCATATTTAATGCACACAAAGTGTTTGATAAAATGCTTAAAAGAGATTTTTCTTATAAAAGTACATTTAAATGTACTAATTGGTATACCACAATACATCTTTTGTTAGTTTTAGCTTCTTTTGTTTAACTGATGAAAAAACCAACTGATGAACAATGTGATAATAACTGATGAACAATTCGATGAACAACACTAATTGATGACCAATATTGTTCATCAGTTAGTGTTGTTCATCAGTGATCAACTGATGAACAATGTGATTATAACTGATGAACAATATTGTTCATCAGTTAATATTGTTCATCAGTTAGTGTTGTTCATCAGTGATCAACTGATGAACAATGTGATTATAACTGATGAACATTTCCATAAACAACACTAACTGACTGTTCATCAGTTAGTGTTGTTCATCAGTTAATGTTGTTCATCAGTGACAAACTGATGAACAATACTAACTGATGAACAATAATAATTGATGAACAAAACGTATATATTTTTTAAATAACGATTAAAAAAATCACTCTTTGAATCTTACATTAATAAAATGATTAATGATGCGCTGTGGTACAAAAGTTAGAGCATTTAATGCATTTTTAACACAAAAAGTCTAAGCTTGACATTTCATCAAACACCTTGTGTGCAACAAATATGACTAAAACGCCATCTTTAACGTGCGATATCTCACTCATTTCATATCGGATTTGAGTGATTCAAAAACCTATCTAAAGAGTGAACGGAAATCTATAAATTTCATGTTTTAAGTTTTTCACGATTCGGCATTTTCGAGGGTGAAAAATACGGGTGAAAATGCTCAAAAAATAAAGAAAATAAACACCCATTTGATATGTAAAAAAAAGTTTTATAATTTCTAACAAAATTTATACCAAATTAAAGAGGATTAAGTTTTATAAATTATGGCGAAATCGGTTTTTTTCTAAAAGTTTGTCATTTGTGAGTTATGTACGTTTGAAGTTTGAGGGTGTAAAAGAAAAACGGGTCAATTTACTATAATACCCCTTTGACCAAAAATAATTAAAAAAAAAAAGAAGTTGACTAGATATAATCCAACGGTGGAGATCACTTTTTAGACTTTACAATTTGATATACTTTTTAAAAGATCCTGTACCCTTTTTATCATTTTCACATCTCAACTCCAAGCACCCAATCTTCACCCTCTCAAGCCCCACCTTACCACCTCACCGCCACTAATTTTCGGCACCACCCATTGATGAAAACTGATTTTAAACCAAAAAAGAAATAAAACATTTTTATAATCAACCTTAATAGCAATTTCATACTCAAATCTCAATTTCAAACATGAAATCAAGATTGATCTCAACCCCAAATCTAAAATCTAAGCCGAAATTTGAAAACACACACAAACACCATTTCACCGTCACTATTATAGCCATGATACTTCATCTTTTAAAAAATGAAGACGGGGCTTTGGATCTAAACACACTAAGGATGTAAAGACAACAACAAAACACATTAAAGGTGAAAAAATGAGACTCTTAAAGAATGAAAATTGTTAACACAAATAAACCGTAAAAATATTTATTTATATTTAGCGATCTCGTTATGTTTTGTTGATAACAAATATAAAGTTATCATAAGTAAAATTATAAGAATACATGTTGTTTTGCAAAGTATATACATTTGGTCATTTACATAAAATGTTGTAATAAATAAATTGTTGTAATATAATATGTAATAGGATAGGTAATATTCAAGACCCATGACCCATACCAATGGAGCTAATCCATAACCCATGACCCATTGCATGACATCATGCATGTAATCATGTTGGGTATTATCCATGACCCATGACCCAATGTCCATGACCCATGACCCATTGTCTAAATACATTGTATCTTGTTGGGTACCCATGACCCAAAGTCCATGACCCATGGTTCATAAACCATAACCCATAATCCGGTTTGCAACCCAAAATCTGGACTGTCTGACCCAGACTGCCGGATCCCAGGATTTGCACTGGTCGGATCCTTTGGGTGAGGTATCCGCCAGAACCGTAGGACATAAGGCTTTTTGTGCCTATAAATAGTGAGCAATTTCTTCATTGTTTCTCACCCTTCTTCTTACAACTCTCTCATATATTATCGCACTCTCCTAACCTCTGATCATTTGATCATTCTAGTAGTTCTTCTATCTTTTGTTGTGATTCTCATATAGGTCCTTCACAAAGGCGAGATCACGCTATACTACAAGTTATCCAAGCAAAGGGTCCTTGATTGATTTGTTCATCCACAAGATTTCTGTAGCAAGATCTTGTAATTCATATTTCACATAGTTGTTGTGTAATAGTTGTGTAAAGGTTTAGTTCTACCTCGTGGAAGAACTCGATATTTAGCTTTGTTCCGGAAAAAGTGTAAGCAACGTTGTGAGGCTTCTCCGCCAAGTTGAAAGAGCTTATTGACATAGTGCTTGAACTCTCGAGTGGGGAACTCGGGGAGTGGAGTAGGGCAAGGAAGGTGTCCTTGTAGCCGAACCACTATAAATCACTTTACTTGCTTGCTTTCTATCCTTTTTACTTTACTTGCTTTCTATCCTTTTACTTTACTTGCTTTCTTTACTTACTTTACTTATTGCTTCATACTATTTATCCATCCACACGAATTCACATAAGATCAAATCTAAATCTTTGAAACTTAAATTAAAATCGGTAAAACTATTCAACCCCTATTCTAGTTTTCCACAAAAGTGTTTTTTGTTTTAAGATTTTATCTCATTACCACATATGTTCATAAAACCATATTTCTTACACAAATATTCTAAGTCGAACAAATAAAATTGAACAGCATTAACAAACCCTTCTATGTATCATATAATTCAAGAGTTTTTTGCAATTTATACATTTTGTTATTTTCTATCAAAAATATTATTTTGTGTGTATTTCATATGCGGCATGCGGGCATTGCTCTTGAAACTTTGTGAAATTTTGTGGGTGTTGTTGTTCATATGATGTTTGAGTGTTAGATTGTTGAAGAATATGATGAATTTTAATTTGATTGTTGAAGATGGAGATCTTTGGATTTAAGATCAGAATGTGTATTGTATGGTTATTAAGGGGTGTTTGGATGTGTAAATGATGAAATACCAATAAACCCTCATACTTAAAGAGCCATTTAACGGTCATTACATTTTTGACCAACGACGTGAAAAAATCAAACGTTAAGAAAATCTGCAGTAACTTTTCCGAATTAAACATGAAATATGCATATACTACAAGGACCAACAAGGTAAATTTTATAAAAAGATTATTGTCATTACAACTCAAAGAAGAAATATTACAAGGATAATAAATTTTTTAATCTTATTATTTTTAGGGATGTAATAGGCAAAAATTAAAGCTAATGTTTTATAAAACGGTTTTTTAATTGACTCGACTAAGCCACCGAATCACGAGTCAATCGGATTTTTCGCTCAAAACCTACTTCCGATCACTCAACTGATTCACGGTTCAACCCATTCAACCGCCAGATCAACCCGGTTTAAAACACAGATTAAAACCACATAACATAATACTCCAATCTTAATTAAAAGTTAAAAAATAATAAGGAAACAATCTCTCTCTTAAATCTTAATGATAAAAAGTAAACACACCCACCTTTCTGAAGGAAAAAAATAATACAATACAGTAGTTCCCTATTGGTGTAAACCATTATGTGAGTGACTGTATTTTTTATTCACACACACAAACACTCAGACAAAACGATGTCAAACAGCAGCTTGAACAACAACAGCAGTAGTGGCGGTGGGGCCCGCAGCCCAGCCACGAGTTCCAGGTTACAACAATTAGGCGGTCTATCAACAAGAGGAGGCGGTGGAGGAGGGGGAATCAGATCTTCATCTTCTAAGAAACCGCCGGAGCCTCTGCGACGTGCAATCGCCGATTGCCTCTCTTCTTCTCTTCCTTCCAACTCTTCCGCCCTCCTTTCCGAAGCTTCTAGAACTCTCAGGGTACAGATCTTGTTTTTAATCTAGGGTTTGATTGTACATTGATGTGGATTGGGGAATTATGTTGTTTTTAGAGTAGGATTGGGGAAATTATATTAGGGGTTTATTTCGAAGAAGGATAAAACAATGCTTAAGTAGTTAGCGCTTTAGGAACTTATTAAGATCCGGTATCTGTGTTGATTGGTTAGTGTTTGTTTTCGCGCCTACTAACTTGGAAGAATGTAAATGAAAGGTGTCATCTTTACATTTTTTCTATATATGTTTACCCATACGTGCATATTTAGATACCACTTAGACACGTTTTCAGTCCACATGTTTCCGAAACCACATTCATATATAATATATAGAAAAGCGTTCATTGTTACTGTTGTTACTTGCGATCATATAAGGCAGTTGTAGAATGTGAGGTTAAATCTAATTGAATAGATAACGAGACTTCAAGCTCTCAATTTTGTTTAGATTATCAACGGGTGCACTCACAACATAAGATAATTGGTTTAGGTGACGCATGTTTTAAGTTTCATTTACTAAGTCTTAACTTAATATTGTCACCTGGTATTGCCACAGTTCAGTCTCCTAAGTTTCACAACTATCAGTTGCCTGTGGTTGGAAACTTTTCAGGAAGTTACATTTAATTTTAACAAGTGGTAGAAACCACTTGACATGCTTATAGCTATAACCTTGGCTGTTCCATAGAAAACTTAGTTCAGATATTAACACCTATTCTGATAACGGATTAATTTTTTCTTTCTTTTTGGCAGGACTATTTAGCATCACATACAACAACGGACCTAGCCTATGGTGTGATTATAGAGCATACACTCGCAGAAAGAGAGCGAAGGTAGTATTCAACAAATAGTTTGTTACTTATTATGAACCTTCTCTTGCGCTGCTTCACATATATAGATTACTTATATGCGATATATCCACCCTGACACTTAAATACTGCATAAAGTGCTATAAACTCTGCCTTTTAAAGCGTTGGATCTTATACCATGTTAATGCTCAGGGCACGATAGCATACAAAGGACTCGACCCATGTTAAATACACTTTAAAATTCAATTCATATATAATGTGGTCTTATTGTCTAAAAATGATCACATCAATTGACATCAAATTATAACCATTTTTATGGTCTAGTTGTTCTATGTATCCAGTAACTATTTTGAACCCATACATGTGATGCATCTATGTTAAACTACACACATTTCCGTTTTAGTTAGTTCACCCCGAACCTAAGGCAAATAGACTTGACTTGTAGAACATACGCTTTCTATATGAAGGTCCCTTCTGTGGAACTGATATGACTCATCAGCTCCTCCTCTTTCACAATAATTTGACTCCTGTAGCATGAGTTGTTCTGCTACATAGTACTTTTTAGTGTTTTTCATCTTCCATCAGTTTCCGTAACAGGTAGTATGATTTGTGCTCACTTTCAGGCTGCAATATTCTAACTAGTGATTTCAGCTAAATAAATATTGCATGCTTACATCTATATGATAAAACGTATGTCTCACAAGTTACATTTTACCATCTAATACATTTTGTTTTCCATAACAGCCCTGCGGTGGTTGCAAGGTGTGTGGCACTTTTGAAACGTTATCTCCTGAGGTAGGTGTTGTTTCTTTTATTTCTGTTATCTTAAGATTGATTATATTTATCAAAGGGATATATTCTTAGTTGTAAATATTTTTAACCTAATGCTAGCTGTGTATGTAACTAGCATCTAGATGTTCTGGGTCTTTTATTGGAAGTGCCCTTAGAGTACTATCCTGTAGAATCAATTCATAGGAATTTTTTGAGGTGATATCCTTTCACTCTTACTCTCTTAGTATGTGCAGTCAATAGAAATATTAGTGCTTTGGTGCTTGTATATAGATCTTTAGACTAAGGAGCGACTTTAAGTGGATTTTAGGCTAAACACAATGGTCACCTATATCCCCACCTCCACATCAGTGCCACATCACCATTCAGCACATCATTACTATCATCACCTTTCAGCTTTAATGGTTATCACCATTAAAAATACCCACTTTATACAAACATACCCCACACACACTCACAAACTAAAAAAAAGATAATGGTGAGGGTGGTCACCATTATGTACAAAAAATAATGGTGATGTGGCTGGTTTTAATGGATGTCACGCGTGACAATGGAGGTGAGGGTGATAGCTCAACCTTCATTGTGACTAGTCTTAAGATAGCTGATAGATACCATACTTGTCATGAAACAAATAAGGGATGGGTGGAAAACCATGATGATCACGAGCTCTAGTACATTAGTGGGCACCTGTTTTCCTGTTAAGATATAGTAGAGCCTTATAGTTGAATTAATTTCTTTGCTACTTTTAGCGTCCAACTATGCTACTTGCTTACAGTGGTGATGGAGTAGTTGTTAGTATGATGGTTATGGTGATACAATATCTTCTATTTGTTGCAGATATAAACCAAGTGAGGAGACCCTACTAGAAATTGATAGGTTTTGTTCAAATATTATCGTGGAGTGTGATGTTAGCCCAAGCAGAAGATTAACATCTCGATCTTTGAGTTCACAAACCAGTGGCTCATCAACTACTTTAAATGGATCCCCTTTGCCTGTTGCAAGTTTTGCTTCAGGAGGACTTGTGAAGTCCTTAAACTATATTCGTTCTTTAGTGGCTCAGCATGTTCCAAAAAGATCATTTCAACCAGCAGCTTTTGCTGGAGCTACTTCTGCATCAAGACAGCCACTTCCATCATTGTCATCTCTAATGAGCAAATCTTTTAATTCTCAAATCAGCCCTGGGATTGGTAAAGAAGCTTCCGAGAATAAAGAAGGTTCTACTGTATCTGTCTTGGATTCACCAATCGCTGAGGAAGTTGATGGAGCTGATGCTGATGACTTCATAGCTAGTGACGTGTTCAAATGGCGGTGGCATGGGGACCCACAATCATCTTTGCTTTCTTCCGATAGGTATTTCCATATTTCTCCTATTGCATGGAATTCTTTCTTTGCTTCTATAAGTAGCATTTCGAAAAGGGCAATTTTTGCTACAAGTTGAAATTGGTTGGGTTGACCCGAAACACGCTTTTGTCTAAATTTAGGAAAAATGGGTGTAGACTAAGATATACAAATAGTATATCATTACACTATTCACATAATCTCTATTTAACGATTTGGAACGTTGTATGCACTCTTTGCGTTTCCATTGACATGTTCGCTATTTAATGATTTGGCCAATTTCACCCGCTATTGATATAACAGAACCTAAGTCGACTTATTCGTAAGTAAATAGGCTGAAATTGCTACATCTAGTAATTTTAAGTAGATTTCCGTGTATTGTGGCTACTTCTAATATTTGGAAATCCTACCGTGCAGTGATCGTCCTTTGAATCATCAAGAGATGAGTAAGCACAACTTCCTTGAAGTAGGTGCTGCCGCCCTTCTCTTGGGGGACATGGAAGCTAAAATGAAAGGTGAATTTTGGAGAAATTTTGGTAGCATTGACATGCCTTACCTTGATCAACTATTACAACCTTCATTATTGACTACTGTGACCAATTCCGCCTCTGCTCGTGCTCACTTGAGAGCAATAACAGCTTCTAAACGCTCCAAGACTGGCCCCCATCAGATTTGGTATGCTTGTATGTATTGTTTTATAATGTTTTTCTTATCAATGTTTTCAGTTTGTTAATGAACCGAATACTTGTTCCTGTTTTGCAGGGAAGATTCTCCTATGACAACCTTCCGTCCTCGTCCCCGACCATTGTTTCAGTATCGACACTACAGGTATAACTGCATGGTACACTTCTTTTGTGTAATGTGGTTTGATTAAATTGACCACATGAGGAAACTATTACCAAATCTGGCTGTAATGTGGTCGAAGGTCCCCATATCATAATGATTGGATTTGGATCCTATATCCACATGGAAATCATCCTTGTTCTTACAACTGTCAAGAAACTGTCATCATGTTATCAGTGGCATTGATTTTTGGACTTTTTTGTTTGTTTACTATTTTATGTACTTTTAAGTCCGGTTAATCTAGCAACTTATACCACCTTGTGAATGGAAAAATAAAATTGTAATAATCTGATGTAATAAGCTTTTGTATAGTAATTTAGTATTATTTGTTGCTGAATCTGGTTTTTATACACTTGATCTCACGCTCGGTGCATTTTTTTTGTTAGTGAACAACAACCCTTGAAGCTGAATCCTGATGAGGTGGGAGAAGTTATAGCTGCGGTTTGCTCAGAAAACCCATCTCAAGTCTCTAATGCGATGACAATCTCATCTAAACTAAGTAGTAGCAGTGGGAAGCCATCAATGGATGTGGCTGTGAGCGTTCTAATTAAACTTGTGATTGACATGTATGTATTCATTTGTTCATACTTCATTAAGTATCCTTGTTTTATATTCGTGATTAGTTACTCTTTCTATGATATAAAGTTGAATGCATAATATGTGTTACAGGCATAAGGAATGTATAGATTGTTGCTTTAAGAAGTTCATGTTATAAAAAGTAATTCAAACTTTGTTTTGTAGGTATGTTTTGGACTCTGGGGTTGCTGCTCCACTCATGCTATCTATGCTTGAGGTTCTGCTACCTTCACAAGTTTGTTTGATATCTTTACTTTTAGATACAGCTTCTCAATCCTTTTTCAATATTCCACTTTCAGGAAATGCTTAGTTCTTCCCAGTTGACCTCAAAAGTTCGTGCTTTTGACTTAATTCTGAACCTTGGGGTTCATGGTCACTTATTGGAGCCACTTTTAGTAGATGATGCTTCCACCATTGAGGAAGAATACACTCAAGAACCATATCTTGACAAAACAATGTCAATCCAGGGTACAAGAAAGCCCGATTACCTCAAGGCCCAAAGTTTATCAGCAATAAATAACTTTGAATCGTGGATATTGTGCATACTATATGAAGTCCTCCTCCTCCTCGTGCAGGTATCGCTATAAATCTTTTATTATCTTATTTTTTATAAAATGGTTATAATGGGGGATTTGTAACAAGTTGGATATCAATGATTTATAACTGCTTGTGGGGGATTTTTATAGATGTGAGAATAATGTTTTTTCATGTAGTTCTCTAGCCTTACACTTGGTATTTATATGTATAATTCCGCTTGTCTCTTCACTGAAAATAAACATTACAAGGATGATTGTAAACATGTTTATTGATGTTTTATCATTAATATGCTGTTCTCAGCTAGTCAGCTTTATAGAACCCGCTTTGTTTGTAGTTAAAGTTTTTTCCTTGTGATGAGTAATACAGTATATATTATGTTTCAGCCAATTTCTTACAGTCTTGATACATTGCAGGCAGAGGAAAAGGAAGAATCTGTCTGGGCTTCTGCCCTCAGCTGTTTGCTGTATTTTGTTTGTGACAGAGGCAAAATTCGGAGAAGCAGATTAAAAGGCCTTGACATAAGAGTGAGTGATTTTGTCCCAACTTCAGTATTGGTTGCATTCTTTTTTACTTGAATGAAAGCATATTCTTTGCTTCATGATAGAAAAGAGTTATTAGTTTTTGGTCTCAGGAACAATTTTATAGGGGTAGATCTTATTTCCATGCACCTTGTGTAAAGGTTGCAAGGTAGGTGAGAAGATCTGTAGAATTTATATGTTTAGACTAAGCTGTCTTTGACATTAGATGAAAGTACTCTCTACATCTGTCTATGTATTTGCGAAGTGTTTTTACTATTGTTGTGGCTTAATCTTTTACAATATGAGATATTTTTTTTAACTTAAAGAGTGTTTGCAGGTTATTAAAGTGCTTATACAAATTAGCAGAAGAAACTCATGGGCGGAGTTGGTTCATTGCAAGTTGATTAACATGCTTACAAACATGTTTTATGAAGTCCCTGAGGGATCCATCACATCTACACCAACTTTTCTTGTGGACCAGGTTGATCTGATTGGGGGAATCGAGTTTGTGTTCATTGAGGTGCGGTTTCTGAAATCTTTTTGAATCTTCTTTCTGTCTTGGCTCAGCCTTCATATGATTAGCTTCTGAATATTTTGCTCCAACGAAAAGACCTGAAAATTTGCTTTTCTTATTGAAATATATAGATGGAGACACAAATTCTATTTTTTTATTTATCACAAGCACTTAACATAAACATGTGTACTTATGTTTCGTAAATTAATTTAAAACCTGGAACATTATGAACTTTTTTTAATTTTGACCGATGGTTCTTTTGCATACACAGCTGGTGATCTCAAACTCTAGAGAAGGCAGGAGAAATTTATATCTGGTGCTTTTTGACTATGTTGTGCATGAAATAAATGAGAGTTGCATAGCTAGTGGAATTTCTGAGTATAGCAATGATGAGATTCAGCCAATAGCTTCTTTGCTCACCCTCGCGGATGCACCAGAAGCTTTACATATATCTGTCAAGCTTGGGATAGAAGGCATTGGAGATATCTTAAGACGGTCTATTTCTGCTGCATTACCCAGATACTCCAACAGTGAAAGACTCAATATGGTAGCTACAATCCCTGCTCATTATTCTGATTATCTTAAAAGGATATTCTGTTTATATTTATTGTTTATACACATGTTTTTCTGCAGCTCTTGGAGAAGATCATGGAGAAATTTGATGCACTTTTAAGATCATTAACTCACTTAGACAAAGAATTCAGCCATATGACACAACTAACAAAATCCTATAAGTACTTAGAGAGTTTTGAGGATGGAGTTCTTAGAAACAGTTATGGTTTGAAGGTAAAACTCGCTTGGGCTACTTTGCATTCTCTTCTTCATTCAGAAAGAGCTGCTATTCGTGAAAATGGGTATGTGTGGTTGGGGGATCTGCTTATAGCAGAAATCAACGATGATGGGGATTCCATATGGTCAAACATAAAGAATTTGCAGAAGCGAATCACCCTTGCTTCTGTTAAAGATTATTCGCCTGAGTTAGATATTCCACTGCCCATTTGGCTTATGTGTGGGCTTCTTAAGTCAAGAAATAATCTCATAAGATGGGGATTTCTTTTTGTTCTTGAGAGACTTCTCATGCGCTGCAAGTTTTTGTTGGATGAGAGTGAGCTACAGCATTCAGTTGGAAATGAAGCTCATGAAAAGACACGTCTTGATAAGGCAAACGCTGTTATAGATATTATGAGCAGCGCGTTATCCTTGGTGGCTCAAATAAACGTGACAGATCGCATGAATATCTTGAAGGTAAAATTTTGGCTCATAATTGATGCACTTTGTTTTCTGCTTGATCCATGGGATTTACCTTATAATTTCATTGACGCCCATTTATATTTTAACTCTTTATCCATTCTTTTGTTCTGAGTAGATGTGCGACATTCTCTTTTCTCAATTGTGCCTGAAAGTTATTCCTGGAAACAAACCCCCATCCGCGGACACATTTCGTAATTCTAAGAGTTTTAATTACTCAGTATGGAATAGGAAGACGAGCGTTATGGAAGATCTCCCTGTGAGAGAGAACTTTTGCTGGGAACCAGTGGAAGATTCTAAGGGAAGATTTGGAAGCAACACAAATAATTCTACAAGTGAGACAGCTTCAATGGCAGCATTGCTTCTTCAAGGACAGGCCATTGTTCCTATGCAATTGGTTGCACGTGTGCCTGCTGATTTGTTTTACTGGCCATTGATTCAACTAGCAGCCGCTGCTACTGACAACATTGCATTAGGTGTTTCTGTTGGTAGTAAAGGAGGAGGGAACCTACCTGGTGCCACGTCAGATATCAGATCCACCCTTCTCCTACTGCTTATTGGTAAATGCACCGCTGATCCTAATGCTTTTAAGGAAGTTGGTGGAGAAGAGTTCTTCAGGTAATTCTACAACTTTATTAGAGATGGCAAAAGGGGTCAGATGGGTAATGTAGAAAACGGTCAACTTTCTGGTACGTGTCGAAACGGATCACGTTGGGTTCAGTTGAAAGCGGCTTGTCCAAATATGTTAATTTAAAAATGAATAGTGTGTCGCATACGATTACAGTTTCCGTTAAGAAAAAATAATATTATTTTTGTATATTATATTATACATTATGGGCTACATTTGACGTGTTTGGCCTGTTTCATTTCGAGCTATTTTTTACCTGTTAGAGATAGAATGCAACCCGAATTGATAAACCTAAATATAACTAAATGGGCTGAAATTGTCACCTGGTTCTACTGCTTTTTCTTAATCGTAGAATATTGATTTGTCTAATGATATTTGACAGGGAGCTACTAGATGATACCGACTCCAGGGTGGCTTACTTCTCGTCAACATTCCTTTTGAAGGTGTATTTTTTCCCGCTTTCATAAATAAAGTGGATAAACACATCAGTGATCTTATCAATTCAAATTATTATTTTGCAGAGGATGATGACCGAAGAAGCAGATAATTACCAGCGTGGACTTTCATCTCTTGTATCCAGAGCTCAGCAGGTGTGCCATTATATGCAGTTTAGTATATAAAGTTAATATTATTACAAAAGTTCCTAGGTACATGGGACAAAAGATAACACATAAAAAGAGACATACAGTGCAATTTTTGATGTATTTATCCGTGTGATGCATGAATAATATTAATATACATTGTTCTTTTTGTAAATATGCAGAGTAACAATGAGAAATTGTTGGAAAATCCTTACCTTCAGATGCGTGGGCTACTTCAATTATCGAGTGAAGGTTTATGGAACTAGCTTGTACTACTTTTTTCTTCTTTCAAGAGTCCTTTTTTGATGACTCAAAGCTGAGTTAACCGTTGAAGTTACAAAGTCAAAGATAATTATCAGTCCGGTCCAAATACTCAGGAGCATTGTCTAGCCAGAACCGTGTGTTCGTTGACAGTTACCCCAGTGTTTTTATTCTTTATTCTTGTTGAGCTTCGTTTGAATCCTTGATGTGGTAACTTCTGCCAAAGTTTTGATCCTGGGATGATGTTTGAAGCCGTGTCTCTTGGAAATAAATAAACAGATTGCAAGGCATCAACTGTACAAATTTCTACTTGTACACATTCATTTCAAGTATCAAATAAGGCATCACCCTTCAGGTACTCTCCTCTCTCTTATTCTTATGTCAATTGAATTATATTACTACACACTTATGCTGCCTATCAGCTTATTTATTCTTCCTTGGAATCTCCTCTACTGTTCTTCGCTCATGCTCAGTTGATACTTCCAATTTAAAATATATCAAGTTTGTTTCATAGGTTGTAGTGGCTAGGTTTGACTTCCCAGCGGATATACGTAACTTGTAGTGGCTAGGCCTGACTTCATTATGCACCTTATGGCACATTGGCTAGGTTTGACTACCAATGGAAATACGTGGAACATGTCTAGATTCCTTATATACGTAATAATTAAAATAATAAAAAGTTCACTAAGAAGTACTTATGTGGTTTTCAGGATTTGTTGTCTTGATACCTCAGCATATTTGATTTAGAATAATGCTTTAGAATAATGCTGCAAGTATTCATAGCGGCCCTTACATGCAACATGCAACATGCTATAGTTGCCCCTTTATAGAAGTTAAAATAATAAAATTTAAACAATAACGATCACTAAAAACACATAATATTCAGCCACTTAAACATATGTGATATAAATCTGTCTTTATTGACTTGTATCATGTATGTTTTGTATTTCTTATTTCGTTTGTCTATCTACTAATAAAAGTGCATACTTCTTTGCCTCAGATAGATGAAGGCATGCTGTGTTCGGCTGAGGATTTGTGTTTATTTCTGTACAAGATGAGATTTGAGAGTTGACGTTTCTATTTCGGTTTGAGGTTTGACCTGTTTGAAAGTTGTTAATTTAGGAATAATCATCAGACCAGCTGTTGCAACATCAGTCTCAGTAAGTCAGTATATAGACATTGAAGTTGGGAAGTCTTACTTTGTACAAGCCAGAAGTTAAATATTTTTAGTGATTGTGTGTGTCATGGCATGGTACATATCTTGTTATTTATGTAACTTTAGATGTGTAGATTTATGCCTTTTTTGCTTTTGTTTTTGAGTACATTCTGTTTTGGGGTTAATTACATCCCTACACATTTTTGTAACATAGTTGCCAGAATTTCAACCTTCAAATGTATATACAATACTTTTTTGTTGAAATTTATCCCTTATTTTGCCAACTTTTGCTTCTTTTCATTTTAACTAAAATTGCAATGGAGTGGGAGTGATTAAAGATCGATAACATCAAGAAGGTTTAATTATGTGAAAAAGGACCAATTGCTTAAACGGGCTCTGCGATCGCTTAGACAACAAATGACAATGACAACAAAATCATACAATGTTAATGGTTTCACTTTTTAATCTACTGGTTTCCTTAGAGATGGCAGATCAACCTGTAACATACATGGTGGATTTGCATCATCTTGTCTCATACATGTGAACTAAGCAAAAATAAGTTAAAACTAGTTGAAAATAAGCTGTAGTATAGTATACCATTTAAAACTCACTAACACAAGGCCAATTCTAATAGTTTGCATTGGCAATTCCCCATCGAAGTACCCCGGTTAAGCCAATTCATGAATTTGGTTTCAGTTGATAAATTCCGCAATCAAAATTTAAGACCATATCTGCACCTTCAAGTGCCTTCCTGATCAAACCAGATCACAAACAAAAACCGAAATCTAACATCATGTTCACAATGCAACCAAAAATATGAACATTAAGATCAAAAGAGAGCAAAGATTGCACTTCACATATGGCACCAGATTTTCACAGATTAACCAACATGTGCCACAAAACATCATATGTGGAAGCCACATATCAAAACTAAGTACACTGTATTTGTTAATGCTTCACATGATTGGACTACAAGGAATCTTTGGTAAGTTTCGACATGTCTAGGAAATTGACTAGGCTTGGGGTGATGTGCATAAAGGGGCAACTACATGATTCCTACTTTATATGCATTCTTTCAAGATGATACTTTTCCAAATCGGCATCAAGGTCTTCAGCTGATACTTTTTGTGGACGAGCACGACCCCTCCCAGATGCACGTTGAGCATTATCACCACCTCGGTCTTGCCCTCGTCCAACAATTCTACCTTGTGTGCTGTCCAATCACAAACTTGATCAGGTCTATGAATAGTGTAACACTAGTATACGAAATATAAAAGGACACGCGTATTATTTTTTAGGATCAAATATGAGAAGTTTAAGTTGACACATGAATTTTATATGCATGATACATGATTCAAGTTTTGAAAATAAAAGCTGAAGAAGATAGAGTTCTGATGCTCATATGTAATTTTAAGTTGTGACAATCAGAAGGATATTCTGCGAAAAAGGAAAAGTTTTGTGAAACAGGGTAAAAAAACTATCCATTTAGGTAAAACTGATGTGATACATCAGTTATTGTAGTTGACCATTTGATTGTTCTGTTGCAGCTGAAACGAACTAATTATCCAAAACTGGTTATTTGGCCATGGATTAATCAGAAAATCAACATCAGAAACTGATAATTGCGACTTCAAGTCAAAGTAAAATTATAACCAGTTCAAAAACTCAAATCTAGACACCTCGTGACTGTGTATTGCAAGTCATCCAGTATAACAGACAACCTCTTGAGACTATACACTGGGCAAAACTTGATAGTCATGTTACTAATACATTTTTCATAAAGCCAATCAATATTGCATTACCAATAGTATAAAACTATAAATCATGAAATTTTCACATTTAGAAAATCAAACTAGCTAGCAAGCATATGCGTGAATGCGTGATATTATTATATATTGACGAAGCATGTTACTGATGCATTAACTTGTTCAAAAGATAAGAAAATTTGAACCTTCGAGAGGAAACCATGGGATTTCCCCGAATGCCATGATGCACAGGTGGAATGGGAACAGGAGTAACGATGTTTACTCCAACCAGTTCAAGTCTCATAGGTTTGCCATCAAGCTGCATATTGTTATATCTCTTCATTGCTGCAACCGCATCTGGGTGGCGCACATAGACAACCTCGGCAGTTCCCTGTGAGAAACTTCTTTAGAAACTAGTGGATACAATCATATCTGCATATGGAACTGGATACCCTAAAATTCAATATACCTTTGATCTTCCACTTCGATCATAATGAATCGAGTATCTTTTCAACTCACCAACATCTGAAAACAGCACCTGCAAGAGCGACATGAAAAAAACTATTGGTTATTTACAATATAATATCTACAAGAACTTCTCCTGCCCTCAATATTGAAATGTTATATAATCGACCTACTTAGTAATGACCATAAAATATATCAGCAACACAGTCTGACACATATACGTAAAAAACATAATTAAATTCAAATAAACTGTCTGAAACATCTAAACAAAGAAAAGTTTCATATGGACAGAAAATCCCGACTTAAGTCATAAAAGAATTCGTGCATTGAAGTTCTTCCACCCAATAAAAACTTGAAGACAGAATACAGACATAAAATTCTATCAAAAGTAAATCATTTGCAACAAACAACCATAAACAGTATAGCAAGCACCACAAGATCCTTATGTATTTCAAACCTCATCTGTTCAAGATGCCAAAGAGTTTCATGAATCAATAAAAAAAATTCACTACATAGCAAAACCCTAATTTTAAACATCAAGAATACATTAGTCAGTCAAGCGATGATCCACTACAGACCTTGGGAATGCCAGTCCCACAAACAACACCAATCTGGCCACATCCTCTACATATAACACTGTCATAACTCATAACGGACAGGAACCGGCGTGCTAGTATCCTTTCCTACAATACATGTTTCTTCCTTTAACCTTTCCGAACAAACTGTTACTAGTTAAACTCAGATTGAAAATTTCGCCAATACATGTACAAAACACCAATGCCAACAGAGGAAATGCAACATTCTTTAACAAAACAAGCGACAGTAAAAAAATAGTTGTTGTTGCGTATGTGACCTTAATATCCTCGTTAGTAACTTCATAATCCAAATTGGAGATGTAAAGCTTAGTTCCAGCTTCGGAATTAGTAGGCGGTCTCCCAACCATCATTTGTGGCACATGAAGAGCCTGTCATCACAATACAAACATACATAAACTATTCACATTTCCACACACATTATACAACAACAATAACCAATCCCGACCTCTGGCATTTTCACACACATTATTGGGGTGTTTGTTTAAGCCTATTTATGGGCATATGAGCTTATTTGTTTTCAGCTTATATTTAATAAGCTGTGTTTTTAGTCTTATTTTGAAACTTGTGCGCTTATATGAGTTTGTTATGACAAAATAAAATATATATATAACAAGTCTCAAAATAAGGCAAAAAAACACATCTTACGAGAAATGATAAGCCAAAAACAGATAAGTTCGTAAGCCGATAAGGGGGTTTTGGGCTTATGTTTAATAAGCTCGCTTTTTTGTGGCTTATTTTGAAACTTTTCAGCTTATATAAGTTCATTACCGAAAAGTTTCAAAATCAGCCACAAACATTATGGACTTATATAAGCCGAAAAGTTTCAAAATAAGCCACAAAAAGTAAGCTTATGAAACATAAGCCCAAAACCAAATAGTAAGCCATAAGTCGGCTATATAAGCCAAAACAAACACCCCCTAAATAAGCTTAAAGAAACACCCCATATAGTAAATGATAGAAAAATGTAAAAAAATGATATAGTACCTGTTGAGCATATGAAACACTAGGAGGAGCTGCAGCCGCATAAGGGTTGGTACGGACAGGAAGTTTGTTGTCCATACGTCTGGTGGGACCCACACCCGAAGAATCCAAAGAACCACGGCCACCATGGCCACGACCACCTCTTGAAGAACGAGACCCACTAGCAGCAGCTGATTTCTTGTTGTTCTTGATGATGTCTTCAAGTGCCATGTCTAACCCTTCCACCATTTTGTTTGTTTTTGGGTTGTTGTTAGGGTTTATGGGTTCTTGAATTTGGGGAACAAGGGGAGGTGTCACGTGTTGGTTTCTGATTTTCTGTTTTTTTTAACTTGTTCACTACTCTACTTCACTCTTCTGCACCATTTTTGTTTTCTTTTGTTTTGATAATTGTGGTTGAAAGATAAATTTGTTTGTAATAATAGATAATTATTGTTAATGTGGGTTTCTAAACAGAGTTGGTTATTGATTAGAGGATTCACTGATAAAGTTGTTGAGAGCATTTTTTTTTTTTTTTTAATTTTTATTATTATTATAAAAAGCATTTTAGCATTACGGATCAAATTAGAAATATAATTAAAATAAGAAGAATGAGAAGAAATCGCAACCACAAATATTAGATACATTCATAAAAATAGGTGTATCTCCTTGTTATTATTTTTTTCTTATTTGAAATTTGTGGCTACAATTCTTTCTCACTCTTCTCATTTAAATAATTCTTCTCACTTGCTCCATACTCTTACATTAAAAACTTTTTATACTCCTTCTGTCTTAAAATTATAGTCCAAATTTCCTTTTTGAGATGTCTCAAAATAATTGTCCACTTTTTTTTTAAGTAAAAACTAAAAAATATATTATGGGAATATTCTCTTTGAGTGGTTGAGATTTATAATAGGAGAAAATTACCAAAAGAGGCCAATTTTCTAAGTGTGGTCTATTTTTAAGACTCTTTTCTCATCTCTTTCCCAAAAGAGCCATGCTCAACTGCTCAACTGCTCGACTCCACCTCTTTTGTGACATGTGTCGATACAAAGACAAAGTTAGGTGAAGATGTTTTTTCACTTTTTGATTAAATTACAAATATGCCCACATATATAAATCCCCTTTTCTCTTTCATCTCTCATTTTCCAACTCTCTTTTTTTCTTTTTATTGCTCAGCCTATAAACAAACCTTACGCCGCCGTACACGATGGCGTCACCTCACCGGAAAAACAAGAAGACAGAACCATGTCAAGTCTTTATAATCAGAACTTGAGTTACTCAGCCAAATACCATCAACTTGACTTTTTATCTGTGATAATTCTTCATTTGTCAACTTTAGAGATCTAAGATCTGTGTCAGATATAAGATATGTGACAACTTCAGTTTCTTCATTTGATAGTGGAGATCGCAATAGTTCTACACGTACACTTGTAAGTTGTCACAGATCTTAGATCTCTAAAGTTGATGGTTATTAGCCCACGAATTCAACACCCGAAACCCACTATCAAAACCCAACTGCCATCTTCAAGTTGATGGTATGTGACTTTCGTTTTTTTTGTTTTTTTTTTTTATTTATTTTTTTTAAGATCTTAGATCTGTGATGTTCTTGATCGGTTTTTTTTCAAGTTGTTGATGGTGATGTTTCTTAGATCTTAGTCACAGTTCTTGACCGGGTTTTTTTTTTTCCAGATGTTCTTGATCGATTGTTGATGGTGATGTTCTTGATCGGTCGTGTTTGACATCCATTTTGCACAAAAAGGCAAACGTAATAACACACATGTAAATAAGCAAATTTGAGAGCTTAGTCATTATGTTTTGTATTGTTTGCACTTGATATGTGGAGAAAAAAAAAAACATAAGACTTGTATTAGCAGGCACCTATGAACATGCAGCTGAGCAGTTTTTTTTTCAATATTTTTTTTCTGTATTTCAATATTTTTTTTTCCTTTATGTGTTTGTGGATTAGCAAGAAAAAAATATATGGATTAGCAGTTGATTAGTGATGGTCTAGCAGTGGTGGTTGATTAGTGGTGGTCGAGCAGTAACCGGTTGATTAGTGGTGGTCGAGCAGTTGAGCAGTGGTAGTCGAGCAGTTGAGCAACGGTGGTGGTGGTTATGGACTGGTAAGGTGGTGAGGTAGGTGGATGGAGTTAGGTGAGAGCAGTGGGATAATTAATAAAGAAATATAATAAAGGGTATATTTGTCATTTAACCAAAAAGTAAAAAAACATCTTCACCTAACTTTGTACTTGTATTGACACATGTCAAAAAAGAGGTGGAGTCGAGCAGTTGAGCATGACTCTTTTGGGAAAGAGATGAGAAAAGAGTCTTAAAAATGGACCACACTTGGAAAATTGGCCTATTTTGGTAATTTTCTCTTATAATAGTCCCATTTTTATCAAACTTTGTGATTTCTCTCTCATGACAATAATTTTGAGACGGAGGGAGTAAAGCTTTTTAAAAAGACTTGGTGAACTTTAAGTTTTTGCTTTAGTAACTAAATATGTGTAGCATATGCATCAAGTTTTTAAAGGCTTTTTAAAAAGACTTTGTGAACTTTAAGACGTTTTGAAAAAGCTTGTAGATACTCTAAAAGCTTTTCACTATTCTAAAAAGTCATTTTAAGAGATTTTTTTGCATTGCTTCAAAAGCTTTTTGAAAAGTTTTTCTTCAAAGACTTGGTAAACCTCAAGTTTTTCCTCTAACCTTTAGTCATTAAATGGGAAAAAAGTTTACTTGATAAGAATAAAGCAAGGAAACCTAAACGAGGTGGACTCCTAACTAGCTATTCTATTCCCCGGCAGCGGTGCCAAAAACTTGATAACGCTACACGCATCGTTCGGGGTCAAAGGAACTTCCTTTTCGTCGAGCAAGTTTTTCAACACCCTAGGCAGTGAATCTAATCATTGTAGTGTAGTATTAGGGTAAGCTACGGGAATTGATATCGTTCTCTAGGGGAATAGGAATGCTAGTGAGAAGTTACTACGCTAAGTTTGGGGTTGAAGAAGATTATTTTTTATCTTTTTATGTTTTTTTTAGGAAATGGAAAGGTACGAATCTCGGGGTTTGAGTTTGGGGGGTTGGTATTTCTACCGATTACTCTACTTATCTAATTATCTAAACTAAGGTGTATGTAGTCTATGTCTATTGTTGTGTGCTCGTATGATAGTTAAAAATGTATTTGCTTAGGCTTTATTACTCCCTAGTTATCTCCTATTGGAGGTTGAATTGTCACGTCCTTATTCTTAATTGCGTTGTGTCTCTAAGGTCGTAGGGTATGCGTTTATCCCTAACTCTTTGAAGCTACCAAAGGTTAATGACTACAAAATCTCTAGGATTTATAAACTCTAACTCTAAGGTATTCTTTGAATGACTAGCTTACAATTACTCTAGGCGATCATAAACTAAGATTCATCAAAGATTAATCAAGCATTACAAACACAACGAATGACCTATCGCAATACTAGGTCAATCACAATTAAGATAAGAGACAACCAATCAATCACAAAAGTTGTCCGACGGCGTCGCTAGTTGTGCCTGACGCCGTCCCCTTCAGTTCCAGCAGCCTGAGTGTCTCGATTATTGACTTTGGCCATTTTCTTCGTATATTCGCGCCTTTTCGTCCTAATAAGTGTCATTCCAGCATTTTGTCTTCAAGATACCTAAAAAGTGAAAAGGAACGATACTAAGTAATAACGGATACAAAAGTGATCAAATAAGGGTTTAAACGACCCCTGAAAAAGGTACATTTTAAAACCTTATCAAGCATCTGCAATGAGCTCAAATGGAAAAGCTTTTTACTATTTGAAAAAACTTTTCAAAAGCTTTTTTAGCATTGCATGAAACGACTTTTTAAAAGACTTGAAACAAAGACTTGGCTAGTGTCAAATGGTTTGAAAGAAAAGCTTTGTACTTGCAAGGATAGTAATAAATGCATCAAGTCATACCACATTTAGCATTTATTGCCATAAATGTTTCAAGTCTTTTAAAGGGTAGGAGCATTGTGGATGCTTTTAGAGCCTTTGGTTGCGTTTTTATCAAAACGCGACACTCACATCAGATATGACGTTTTCGAGGTTGACGACGTCGTTACCGGTCCAAATGGTCCCGTTTTTTATTTTATTTTTTATTTATGTTTTAGTGTATTTTTAATAGATAATAAATAGAAAAAAAAATTAATGAAAGAAAAAGAATGCCCTAGAAT
Source organism: Chrysanthemum seticuspe (assembly GCA_019973895.1). Lineage (NCBI taxonomy): Eukaryota > Viridiplantae > Streptophyta > Magnoliopsida > Asterales > Asteraceae > Chrysanthemum > Chrysanthemum seticuspe. The sequence continues at coordinate 245,186,153 of BPTQ01000002.1, read as the reverse complement.
GGTTGAGGGGAAAGTTAGAGAAAAGTGTTTAAGAAAGAGAAAAAGATGATGTGAAGACTCATATGTCGAGAGAAAACCTTTATAAAGTTATGATTGTAACACTTCAACCACACCCTTCACACTAATGAAGCCATGATTGTGACGCCTCTTTTTAATTTTTTTTATGTTTATCTTTTTATTATTTTGTTTTTATTGTAAAATTATAAAATAAAAAATATGGAATATAAATTATAAAGTTTAATAAAACAAGAGTAGTATAAAACAAAAAATATGGATAAAAAACAATTAAAAACTCCTATTAATTAATAAAGTAAGTATAAATCTAAAAAAAAAATTACAAAACATATAATATAAGGTTTAACTAGTCAAAAATGTCTTATTTTGTCAATACAGTAGTAAAGGGTGTACATAATGCCACCCTTTTAAATATCTAAATATCGTCCTCAACTTTTAATGACAATTTAATAAAGGGAAAATTCTAAGAATGCATTTTTCGCTCAAGGTGTCATCACTTTTTAGGAAAAAAGTTTGGGTATTTCCAAAATAAACTTTGAGACTTGCGACTTTTCTACTTTTCATATAAGCTTTACAAGTGTCCTTCGAAGTTTGTGTACCCAATCATTTTTTCTGACTTTTACAGCTATGATTTTCCAGCGACCGAATCTAAGCGACCGTTTTTAGAATCTAGCGAAATTTGGTTTTGTCCTTTAGTTAAAAAAAGTCAAAGATACAAAAATATTTTTTTATACATATAGTTCTTTCCCGAGGTTGAGCGACTTAAGCGTAAAAACATAAGCGACTATTTTCTGTACATTAACAGTACCTAAAGTACTGTTTCAAAAGTAGTTTTACTACTTTTTTTTAAAATTTTTACCCTGTTTTCAAATTTTTAACCCAAATACAAACACACACAAGCAACACTGCTACCAGAAAAAACACAATTGAAAATTGTGAAATCCTAAATCAATCCCTAATTATTCAGTAAATTAAACTCGAAAATGGCTGACATTCCCCAATATTTTGATGCTAAGGTAACTGTTCGTTCCAAGGTACACTTGTTTTCGGAAATTAAGTCTAAATTGTCAAGGAATCCAGATCGAATGAGGCTGTTCAGAGCAACTGTTTTTGGGCCATGGTTAGATATTCCTGACCTAGGTAAAGGCAATCATATTGTTAATTTCGTTTTACAACACCAGGTAATTATCGACAAACTTCTTGATTCTTGTCCCCCCATTTTATACAAAATTGGGAACAATGTATTGAAATTCGGTCGGGAAGAGTTTCTATTGATGACTGGATTTCGTTTTGGTCGTTTGCCTCCCCATGTACAAATTGATCGAAGTCCTTTTGCTTTGCGTGTCTTTCCTG